>CAUJRU010000089.1:1816430-1872529 GCA_963277665.1 Viscum album
CTATCATAGTATATGGAATAACAAAAATTACTAACTTAATCATAGATATATAGAGAAACCTTACAATTTGTAACGCCCCGACCCTAGTTACCCAGAGTCAGTGCATTATTACATAACATTGGCGTGATCACAAAAGATCATGTCTCGAATGACCGATTAGTTTAGTAGCCTTGGAATCACTAGATACATTCATAAATGTTACATTACATCATAAAGTGAAAACTACAATAATATAGTCTTTGTGGTCCACACTCATATCTCATTCAGACTATCCCTGCAGGTCATTCATAAAATACTTCTTCACATCCTAGGAAAAATTAAAACATTGAAAGAGGTGAGCTCAGATGCTCAGTAAGATAAAAATATAGCAGAATCTTTCATAAATAAACATAAAAATTTAAGGCAATGTATAACTAAAAAAAGCCTTTTAAACTTTAACTTTAGCATAATATGGAAAAAATAAAATGAAATATTTCCATTTACTTATTCACATGGATATTCTACTAGTCGAATAATCACATGCAATATAAATAACCACTTTCATAATTATGGAATGCATAATGCCAGACTATCATAACCTCGTATCCAAGGCCTCGTGCCAAGACTAAAAATAAGATTTTGTCAAGGCCTCGTGAAAAGAAACTAGTTTGTCTCATTCGACCTACCGATGCATCGAGGAGATATAGCGGGCTCCCCCCATCACTTATTAAGTCTGATGCATTCCTCATATGAACATGTTTAAACATAAAATAAACATTCATATAAAAACTAGCATACGAAATGTCAATACATTCTCTATAAACCATGAATGGTATAAAAATAACACATCCACAATCATAAATATCACAAAAACTTCAATACAATATGGAAGTTTTGCATCATAATAAATCAACTTCAAATAATCTTAAAATCCATCAAAGGATGTTGACATAGATGAAATCAAAACTATTGGAGAGAAATATCTCTTTTTCTTTGAAATCATTTAAAAGTCACATAATTATAAAATATAAAATTTACTTTGAAAATATTTTTATAAGCTTTTAAGGGAAGCTTCAACGGTTTTATAATAGTGGAAAATATCCGCACCCACCGTATAAGTAAAAAAATATATTCTTACCTCAATTCTGTCGAAAAGGTTAAAAATGACCTTCTTTGGAAAACGCTAGAAAAATTCCTTTATAAACCTCTTATAAAAAGTCAAAAAGGGTATAAATGAATTTAAGCCATAGTCTGTATAATAGTAAGAATTATTTGAAATAAATTTTTTAGAAACATGGATGTGGATGATAAAGAGGTCATAGTATATAATTACATATAAACAACCTCGGATAATGAAGAGATTGTGAAATAAACCCATACCTTGTAATTTTCCTTAGTCGATGGTATGTTAACCTCCTGTATTATAGTTAAAACATTGTTATTAAATTATAAAAGAACCATATACATAATTATGATATCATATATGATCTTCTAATAATGCTTTGTTAATAAAATTTTAGTATTATCGTCGTTTCGGGTGTTTACTTACTAGTTTTCTTTTATATGTTTTGTTACATAAGCCATGTTTGTTATGGATAGTTTGTATCTTATTCATATACAGAATGATATCAAGTCCTTAAAAATTAGTTTTAATCATCAAATGAGAATTAGACTTGCATGGATATGATGGGGAATGAATCTCATCGCATTCGTGGAGACGGTAGTCCGTACGTACGCACGAGCGACAATATCATTCTTTTGATATTAAAATAATGCATAATTGGATGTTATATCATATATACAGAATCATTATCATTTTATATTTATTATTTACATGAATTAAAGATCATTATTATACCCATCCAAATAATAACGTATTGAATAACAATTACACCACGACGTGGAGAAGGTAAGCCCTACGTACACACGTATGGTGACATGTCATTCAAAGGATGGATAGAATACTGAATATGGTTTTACCATATTTATAATAACATCAAAGTATATAGAAGATACTGGATTTATTATTTTAGAATGTAAATAATAAATAAAGAAGAAGTTGAAGAAGAAAGGAACTTGAAAGAAGGTGGTGAAAACATTACCTCTTTTTCGGGTTCTTCCTTTTGATTTGATCAAAAGGGATCCTTAAGATGGATTTATGATCAAAATAAGGCCTCTGGATTGAATTGAGGGAAGTTGAGAGGATATTTGGTTAGGGTTTAGACGAACCAAATGGCTTTGAAGGTGTGAAGAATAGGTTAGAAGTGGTGTCTTTTCATAAGAGGTATGAGGGGAACCTTAGGAAAAGCTAGAAATATTATTTTATAATAAATTCATATTTGGTTTCTAATGGCTCCAAAGTGGATTATTAAAATTATAAGGTGGGGATGGGTGGAAATACTTTCAACCAATAGATTTTAGATAGGTTTGGGTCATTATATTAACCATATCTTTTAGTTTTAACTCTTAGTTAATTAGTTTGACATTTACCATGTAACTTTGTATTTCTATATTATATAGTTAATAAACTTACTATATACATCCAAGAGACCCCCAAGTAGTCCATTAATGATAAAAATATCATTATATAAGTCCTTTGTCTGAACCTAATATTTTTAGGAATAGAATATCAATTAATAATATAATATTTGTTTTAAAAACTCTTTTATGTCAATTTTGACACTATTGAGTATTTTGTTTTTGATAATTTCATAACAGCATTTTTACTTCGAAAACAATTAATATAACCAATACTAATAAGTAATATTAACCTATAAATTTAGTTTAATTCCTAAAAAGTCTCAAATTACATTTATTTTGATATTTATAATAACAATTATTTTAATATTTCATTAATTAGATAATTACTGCATCACCATTGTGTCATAAATAAATTAAATTATTCAATGTATAAAAATTATAAATAAAACAACACTATGTAGGTAATCTCTTTAGATTTCTAAAAAATATTTATAATCTAATTTATCTTACGTATAATTCTATATTAAAAATGTTTTAGTAATTAAACTTTGATTTTAACTCTTTTAACTCTTCTTTGAATTAAATTGTAATAAATTTCCTAATCTAATCCAAGTGGAAAAAAATGATAATATTTTATTCCTATGGTTTTTTGGTCAATATACACTTGTCCAATAGAATTAGGACATGTGTTAGGGTAATATTAATATCATTTTTACCCTTAATAACCCTATTTACTTTTAACCGTTGTAAATAAAAGTAAAAAGTTACTATTCACCAAAAAACATTATCTTATTGAACCACATTTTACTCCTTGATATTAACCGTGTCTCTTGTATTTTTTAAATTCCACTCACAGAAGCGGTAAAATTTTGTTTTATGTGACTTTCCAAATTCTCATAAGATGTGGGTAAAAGACGGTGAAAAGTTCAATAAAATTTTTATATATCTAAAATTATTCTAAACTAACTCCAATGAATTACATTGAACATATATAGGTATTATTTATATATTTTGATCTAAAATAAATTTAAATAAAATAAATAATTATTTAAATAAAATTCTGGTTTTAACTAATAACTCAGTGTTTTTCACTATTCATCAAAAATTGAAAGTTTTCAGAAAAATACCATAATTGCACCCTAGGATAATATCGACATTACGAATCCAAAAATGAAGTCCATTTTGAAATATAAAATTTATAAAATATCAAAAAGTGGGTATTACTATTCATAACGACTAGTTTGATTGGTTGTGGTGTGTGTTAGAACTCGATGTTGCCTACAACACACGCTACTAAATTATTCCAAGGGAATCATACCATGGAAGTTGGGGTGTTAAATTCTCCCCTCCTTCATATAATTTCGTCCTCTAAATTTCTTGAATACTACCGCATGAAAGGACTCGGGTGATTCTTAATCATAAGTTCCTCGGGTTCCCACGTCACCTCTTCCATCTTATGGTTTCTCCATAGAAATTTTACCAGACAAGTCGTCTAGTCTCTTAGTACTTGTTCTCTTGTATCAAGAATCTTGACGGGCTCTTCGCAATAAGATAGATTAGGTTCCAGTTCTAATTCCTCAAATTTGAGTACATGCGTTGGGTCAGGCATGTATTTTCTCAACAGTGATATGTGGAACACATCGTGATCTTTGGAGAGATTTGGCGGCATTGCCAAATGGTATGCTACATCACCAATTCATTCTAGAATTTCAAAAGGTCTGATGTACTTGGGACTAAATTTACCTTTTTTACTGAAACGTATAACTCCCTTCCATAGAGATACCTTCACGAAAACATGATCTCCTCCCTGAAATTCCAAATCCTTCCTTTGATTATCGACATAGCTCTTCTGCCTACTTTGAGCTTCTTTAATGTGGTTTTGGATTACCTTTACCTTTTCCATTGTTTCCTCCACCGGTTCTGGGCCTACAAGTTTTCTTTCACCAACATCATCCCAATAGGTTGGGGTGTGACATCGCTTTCCATATAACGCTTTATATGGTGACATCTGAATACTCGAATGGAAGCTATTGTTATAAGAAAATTATACCAGAGGTAAATATTGACCATACATACCCTGAAAGTAAAGTGAGCAGGATCTCAACATTTCTTCTAAGGTTTGAATAGTTCATTATGATTTTCCATCTGTTTGAGGGTGGTAGGCAGTGCTCAAACGAAGTTCAGTATCCAGGGCTTTCTGAATACTTTTCCAAAATCTTGATGTAAAATGGGGATCACGATCAGAAACAATCGATAGGGGTACTCCATTAATTCTCAAAACTTCATTAATATATAGTCTTGATAGATGTTCCAGTGGTAGATCTTCTCTCATATAAAGAAAATTTGATGACTTGGTAAGACAATAAATAATAACTCATATTTCATCGTTCCTTCTAGAAGTCTTTGGTAGCCCCATGACAAAGTCCATCGTAATATTGTCCCATTTCTACTCCAGTATAGGAAGAGGTTGCATGACTCCTCTAGGATGTTTCCTTCCAGCTTTCACTTGTTGAGAAACCATACATATTGACATAAAATCAGAAATCTCCCTCTCCATGTTGTCCCACCAAAAATGTTCCTTCAAATCTCTATACATTTTGGTTCTCCCAGGTTGTATAGAGAAATTGGAGCTATGAGCATCATCTAACAATTCCCTTTTTAGATCAGGTATATTGGGAACACAAAGTCTCTTCCCAAATTTTAAAATTCCTTCTTCATACCCAAAGTCTCTCAATATCCCATCATTCATAGCTTTAATCTTCTTTTGAAATTCTTCATCATCGGTCTGAGAACTATTAATCCTTTCTAGTAAAGATGGTTTGGTAACCATTTGAATAACAATTGATGTTTCACCTTCCATGGTTATTCCCATGTCCATCTTCACTAGATCCATAAAAATTGGATCCCTTTCAATTCTCATATTGTTCAAAACTCCATGATATTTTCTGCTCCAAGCATCTATCACCTTATTTGCCTTCCCCGGGTGGTAGTGTATCATGCAATCATAATCCTTGAGTAGTTCAAGTCATCTCTTTTGCCTCATGTTGAGTTCTTTTTATGAGAAAATATACTTCAAATTCTTGTGATCAGTAAAAATATCACATTTTTTACCATAGAGGTAGTGTCTAAATATCTTCAAAGCAAAGATCATAGCTGCTAACTTGAGATCATGAGTAGTATATTTTTTCTCATGAATTTTTAGTCGTCGTGATTCATAGGCAATAACTCTGTCATTCTGCATAAGGACACAACCAGGTACTTTCTTCGATGCATCACTATATATAACAAATCCATCATTCCCAAATGGTAGAGTCAATATAGGATCATTGAATAATCTTCTCTTCAGTTCTTCAAACCATTCTTCACACTCTTTTTTTCAAACAAATTTAACCCCTATACGTGTGAGTTTCGTTAATGGGTTATCCAGTCGGGCAAAATTCTGGACGAAACGCCAATAATAACCTGCTAAACCAATAAAACTGTGTACCTCAATTATACTTGTTGGTGCTGGACATTATTGGATTGCCTTGTTCTTATAAGGATCAACATAGATTCCATTTTTAGAGAAAATATGGCCAAGAAAAGAGATCTCCTGAATCCAGAATTCACACATGCTAAGCTTCCCATATAGTTCATGTCTTCTAAGAGTCTTCAGGATAATGCGCAACTGATTTTCATGATCTTCATAGCTTTTAGAGTATACCAAGATAACATAAATAAATACCACCACAAATTCATTGAGATATTCCTTGAAAACCCTATTCATTAGATCCATGAAAACATAGGGTGCATTAGTCAATCCAAAAGGCATTACTGTAAACTCGTAATGCACTTACCTGGTTCGAAATGCTGTCTTCAGAATTTCTTCCTTATTCACATTCAACTGATGATATCCTGATCAAAGTTAAATCTTTGAAAAGTATTGAGCTCCATGTAGTTGGTCAAATAAGTCATCAATGCGAGGTAGGGGATACTTGTTCTTTGTTGTTATATCATTAATCTCCTTGTAGTTGATGCATAACCTCATAGATCTGTCTTTCTTTTTAACAAAAAGAACAGGGGATCCCCATGGAGAAACACTTGGGAGAATATATCCCTTATTACTCAATTACTCTAGTTGTTTCTTTAGTTCAACTAATTCCACATTGTCCATTCTATAAGGGATCTTCGATATAGGCCTTGATCCAGGAATTAAATAAATGGAAAACTCAACTTATCGTTCTGGAGGATGTCCAGGTAAATCTTCCAGAAACACATCTACATATTCTTTCACAATAGCTACATCCTCTATTTGAAAATTCTGTTCCTCACCCACAATCATTTCATTCTCTTCCTCCCCAATAATTGAATTTAGTTGTGCTACTGTGGGTGGATCTAGATAAGAATTAGGCGGTGACGATTATGCTCTAACGATAAGGCGATCCTTATCGTCATCATCATGAAAAATAGTAACCTCCTTCTTCTTACAATAAATTTTTGCATCATGGTCCGAAATCCAATACCTACCAAGGATTATATCAAATTCAATCATAGGTATGACAATGAGATCCACAGATAAAAAAAATTTATGTGCTCTAATGGGGACTGATTCACAAATCTTTGTTGTAATGATAATTCCCTTAGGAGTTTTAACTGACAACTCCCTTATTAGATCAAATTAGAAATATATAATATTCTTAGAAAACTGGGAAGATATGAAACAATGCGATGATCCAGAATCAAATAAAGAATTTTCTAAACTTGAGGAAACCATTAAATAACCTGCCACCATGTCTTTCAGAGCTTTTACCTCAGCAGTAGTGATAACACAAGCTTGGCCTTGATCCTTTGGCCTTTTATGAGGTAAGTTCCCCTAACTCTTATGATATTCATTTTCATAATGTCTCATATCTCTAAAATTATAGCATTCCATGTTGACAACAAATCTCTTTCCCTTGAAATCATGAGCTTGGTGGCCTTTTCCACCACACTTGTAACATACTCCCATTCCCTTCAAGCATGTATCATGGTGTTTCTTCCCACATTTACTGCAGGATGGATAATCAACATTTACCGTATTCCCTTTATTTCTATTTCCATAGTGTTCATAAGATCTCATCTTCTCTTACTTTTCCTTAAAGTTGTAAGACAAAAGTGAATTCCTTTTCTTTCTTGATAGCGCATGAGACAAAATCTTCATACGACGAGAAATATTGTGAGACTAATGCTCGATGGAGAAACATTTTTAACCCATCAAAGAAACTATCAATATTACTTCTTGGGTTACTTATATAATCTATTGCATGCATCGCTAACCTTGTAAAGTTAGCTTCATACTTTGCGACATCGTCATCCTCCTTTTGCCTCAGACTCAGAAATTGCCTTTCAATATCTGCTCGATAGTCACGAAAAAAGTATTTTTCTAAAAACAGATCATTGAACTACCTCCATTCCATATTTGAAACTTCATAATCTTCCTTCGTGTTTTGAATCAATGACCACCATTGATCAGCATCTCTAGTGAGTTAGTAAACTTCCATGATAACTTTTTCACTTTCACTAATCCCCAAAGCCTGAAATATTTTCTCTAGGGAACTTATCCATTGATCAACTACCAATGGATTTGTACTCCCATTGAATGTTGGTGGCTATTGCCTCAAGAAGCGATCTAACATTGATCCTCCACATTGCGGATTAGTGTGCTCCATACGGGTAAGGTTATTATTCATAACCTGAGTGAGTTGTCCCAGTATGGTGATTAGCTGATAAGCACTAGTTGTATCACTAGCTCCACTATAATTATCTCGAGCAGGAGAGAAATCCCTACATGAGTGCGTGCATTGATACAGTTTCCATTTCTTCCACTAGGCACCATTTCTAAACAATGGCATAAAATATATTAGTTTATGAATCAAAATACATAATTCCATAATTTTAAAATAGTTAACATAAATTGAAATATTTATGGATATAATCCATAATCATAAAAATGTTTTCTTTGAGAAAGTATATACTCATAAACCCTTAATAATGGTTTTTAATGAAAATTAAAATTAACCTAAGCATATCCCCCAGGAGTGTCGTAACCAAGAGTGCAGCAAGGCCCGTTGTCGTGCACTAGTTCCCATTCGAGTCTACCTCAAAGAGGTTTTTTCAGGTTTTACCCCTAGGTACCTCTGTGCTAGAGCCGCCTCTACCTGCTCATATCCAGACATGGATGTATTGATCGGAAAACTCAAAAAATCTCTACAATACCAAAATTCTAGGAATTTTTTCTTTACTAATCCTCAAAGTCCATCTTAGTTCTATGTGTTCTAATCAAAGTTTATCTAAATCTATCTCCCAAGGTTTTTACTAAACTTCTTTTGATAGAAACTGTAACGCCCTGTCCCTAGTTACCCAGAGTCAGTGCATTATTACATAACATTGGCATGATCACAAAAGATCAAGTCTCTAAAGACTGATTAGTTTAGTAGCCTTGGAATCACTAGATACATTCATAAATGTACATTACATCATAAAATGAAAAACTACAATAATATAGTCTCCATGGTCCACACTCATATCCCCTTTAGACTATCCCTGCAGGTCATTCATAATATACTTCTTCACATCCTGGGAAAAATTAAAACATTGAAAGGTGTGAGCTCAGATTCTCAGTAAGGATAATAATATTGCAAAAACTTTCATAAATAAACATAAACATTTAAGACAATGTATAACTAAAACAAAAGCCCTTTAAACTTGAACTTCAGCATTATATGGAAAAAATAAAGTGAAATAATTCCATTTACTTATTCACATGGATATTATACTCATCGTATAATCACATGCAATATCAATAACCACTTTCATAATGATGGAATGCATAATGACATACTATCATAACCATGTAGCCAAGGCCTTGTGCCAATACTACAAATAAGATTTTGTCAAGGCCTCATTCTAAGACACTAGTTTGTCTCTTGAGACCTACCGATGCATCGAGGAGTTATAACAGGCTCCACCTGTCACTTATTAAGTCCAATGCATTCCTTGTATGAATAGGTTTAAACATAAAATACACAATACTATTAAAACTAGCATACAAAATGTCAACAATTTCTCCATAAACCATGAATCATATAAAAATAACACATCCACAGTCAAAAATAACACAAAACCTTCAATACAAAATAGAAGTTTTGTATCATAATTGTTTCCGACACTTTTACGCTGGGGCGCGTGCGTGTCTGTCACGTGTGGGGAGGATGTACGGCTTATTGCCCTGCATTCCTGCTTTCCAAAGGCGGGTGACATCTGTTCCCTATTCAGGGATGTTTTCTCCTTGATTGAAACTGAGATGATGGGATGTCGGTTCTTTCTTCCATGGATTCCTCCTCGGAGATCGTCACCTAGTCCGGGTCTCCCTCATAGATTTAAGACGGGTTCGTGAAGCTCGTTCCCAGTGCCATATCTGCATGGATGCCAGTTAATTACGCTGCTTCCCTCAAGACGCTCCAAGGGTTATGGTCAGGGAAGCAACCTTTGGTGAAGAGAATGGTCACACTGGGGTGTCATTGGCACGCCTTGATGCTGGAGATTGGCATGTCTGTCTTCTGTACCTTATTATAGGGCTTCTCGAGGGCACAGAATCCCAAGGCATCCCACATAGAACGCGGGGAATTGTGTTCCATCTTGAGGTTTTCCTCAGCTTCCCATGTTTAACACAGGGAATGCCACGAGTTTAATGTCTTGCGGAGACGGATCGGACTAACCGGAACACTGAGAGTGGATCAGATTGAAGGAACCCCTAGGGGGAACACTGAATTGGGGCCATCACATGGGCGGATTCCCAGATACTATGGAGTGGAATGAGGTGGCATGATCCCACCGGGATGTGGCGGCCCGGGTAAGGACCAGGATGGGTAATGGAGTGTGGAGGGGATTAAACCTCATGGAGGCTTCCTACGTATCCCTATGGTGGGGAATCAATGTCTACATAGTTCGGTGATATGGTGAGACACCTGACGAGGCGACCCGTGAGAATGAATTCATGGATTGGAGCCGGGAGGAATGAAGACCTTCGGGCTAGGGCATGAGCTTCCCGAGGAACGTGGGATTGAGGGAGAGGTTAGGATGAGACGTGGGTGTGGGATATGAGGCTTAGGCTCAGAGACATCCCATAATTGTGGGTATGAGACTTATGCTCTGAGGCGACCCATAACGTTGGTTGTGAACTGACGCGGATGGGTCGAAACAACTGAGTGATGGGCTTGAACCTCATTGAGGCTTCCTACATACCATGCGTTAACACAGATCAAATTCCACATAGTTCAGGGCATACAGTTTAACGTCATGCGGGATGAGGGTATAGAGTTTAACGTCATGCGGGACAACATACAATTTAACGTCATGTGGGACGAGAAATTGGGGGCTTATGCTCTGAGATGACCCAAAGTGTTGGGGAACCGATGTGGAGAAGTCAGAACGACCAGGTGGTGGGCTTGAACCTCGTGGAGGCTTCCTACGTACCGCATGTTAGCACGGATCAAAGTCCACGTAGTTCGCTGGGATGGGGATTATGCTCTGAGGTGGTCCATGATGGTGTCATGGTCGATGCTCACTCTATGTCCAGGTGAGTCATGCTCGGTGTGAGAAACAAGACGCAGCAGGGACCAGACGATCATGTCACGAAGGGTGCATCCGTGAGAAGCAAAAAGGGGATTACGTGTTGAGTGACCCAAAGAAGAAACTGGGGCTTACGCGTGGTTAGTAGCCCATAGTTCTAGGACTTAATCCAGGATGGAGGCCCGTGGTGCGACAAGACATAGTGGGAGAGGGACTGCACTGGCCTTGGCAGTGGGGAAGTACGGAGGTGCATGGGTGTAACCTTCCACAAGAGAGGCTAGGGGCTTACGCTCTGAGTCAGCCCTTCTCCCATGGACAAACGCCACTCCAAAAGGAGGATATCATTCCATGCGAGGAAGATTCCATTCTCATGGAGACGAGAGGTGTAAAGAATGTCCTAGCCGGGGGGACCCTGCGTGCGAGGCACGGGGTCATACCACAGTATAACGTCATGTGTTGGGGACGAGGTGCTTGGAAGTTTAACATCTTGCAGCTTGGACGAGGTGGGTTCACTCCACACCCCTAGGGATTACATGCAAAATACCCTCTACCCCTTATGGGAGGGAAGACATCAGCAAGGCCGTAGTGAAGGGGGGTCGCAGGGCAAACCATCGAGGGGTCCACATTAGCGTGGCTATGTGAAGAAGCAATAGACGTTAGCATGCCTATGTGAAGAAGCATAAGGCAAAGAAACGCAATGGGAAACACCTCCCAAGGGACCTTGAGGTTACTTCGTACAAGCCTGGAAGGCCATACGGGAAAACAACGCATGGCGTGCATGCCCGGTATGGAAGACATCAGGCACCTACGTAGAGAGGCACCCAAGGTCGTCAAGGTGAGGGGTCCTGGGTTTTGCGCACAAAGTGAAGGCTTGCACGTAAAACACAAGGATGGCGTGCAATTGGGTCAGAGGATTGCGCACGGATAGGGGATTGCGCGTAAAGGACTTGGATTGCGCATAAAGGACTTCGATTGCACACGGGGGCAATGGCTGATCCCTATTCCATGGCGAAACCTAACAGTGGGATTGAGCACAATTGGAGGGGATTGCGCGCAAGGGGAAAGGATTGCGCGCAAAGGAAGAACCCGGAGGAGTTGGCAAATTCACTTTAGCCAGTGGGGTTGCGTGCAAAGGAGAACCCTGGGGAAAAGTTGCATGAAAAGGTGGATTACCTGGAAGACATCTTGTGCATGCGGGAGTCCGAATTGCATGCACGAGAGCTGGTCCGAATTCCTCAACCCCAAAACGGTCGAGTTCACCTTCTATTTATAGGAATTCGCCGGCGCGGAAACAGGGCGGCGTGCGAAATCTTCCGCGCTAGGACCCGTCGACGCGCAAGGATTCCCCACGTGGAACCGAGTGTGCAAAATTGCGAGCCGTGCAAGTTCCTTTTCAGGAATCCTAGGATCCCTTCGCGCGAAAAACATTTTTTTGCATGAGTGCCCTTTAATTTCGTGAACCACTTCTAGGTCCTCCGGACCAGGCCTCTGATTCTGAATATGACTTCACTTCATCCATTCAAAACTTCCTCTATGAGTTACAGACTTTTTTGGAGTCTACAAATTCCCCCCCTCAGAATTCGATCGGTGAGAGCTCGCAATGATCGGATTCTGAGGGAAATGCTGAAACGCTGAAGTGGTGAATCTCCAGGGAATTTTGCGTGCAAATACCTGACAGGCGCGCAAAACTCCGGCTCGACGTGGAATTATCTTTCAACGCGGAACAGAATTCTGGGATCGCCTATAAAAAGGGGTGTTGGGTCCTACATTTCGTACTCAAGATTTTCGGTGCGATAGTCTCAATGATCATGTGCGCAAAATTGATTTTGCGGCTGCGCGAAAAAATGATTTGGCAGCGCACAAACCCTTCCGAATTTCAGTCGTATTTACGTGCCTACTCAGAATATTCTGCGCCTAGGGTGCTGAATGGGCGCCTAACTCCTGGATTTCGCGCCACAACTTTAGATTTCACGCAACTCTCTCTGATTCCGCGCACTTCATCCTGATTTTGCGCAACTCCCGAAATATTCGAGATGGCTGAAAACCAAGTTGATGAGGGGGAAGCTGCCGGTCGTAGAGCCGAAATGGTGGCGAATGAGGAGGTTTATGGATCCAAGGTCATCGTTTCCAACAACTGAACCTTTTTCAACCTGCTGACCCGAGCACAGAAGGAGTATCCTCTGTCTGAAAACCTCCCCCTCTGGAACTTTGGCATCTTGGAGGAGGTTTCTCTGCCGGGCTTCGAGGTGGACACACCGCGGTCATGGGTTACCCGGGAGGATGCGTTTCCTCGCTATAACATCATCAAAAATGGCCATCCTTCCAGGGAAACCAGACACATAGATGTATATGTCTTGAACCCGAGGACTAGGACCATTACCGGGGATGAGCCTGCCGCGGAGGATTCTTCGGCCCTCTATGCAAGCACGTTCTGTCAGAGTATCATGAATGACACTAAGGGCTGGCTGAAAGATTGGGACCAGCGGTCCGGGGGAAACTTTACCAGTGAGTGGGCCTGGGCGTTCTGGGTTCACCATACATGTGACCAGTTTGGGGCAGAGCTACGGCATATTGGCCTGTTCGAGGCAGTATGGATGTCGTAGTTCCACTTCCACCATCAACCTGAGATCGGGACGGAGCTATTCTATAGGTGGTCCCCTGATACTAACACATTCCACCTTCACTATGGGGATGTTGGCATCAGCCTTTGGGACGTTCACTACATCAGAGGTATCCCACTGGAGGGATACCAATATAACGAGTTCGTTCCTCCAAAGAACACCTGGTAAGACAGGTCACAGACCCCCATGTTGATGTGGCACCTACTAGATCTAGCCAAAGAAAAGCTGGGGGTCAAGGACTTCCTGAAGGACATTTCCTACAAGGGCTAGTTTAGCCAGTTCCATGAGAAGGACCCGACGATCAAGATGCCGGGATGGGGTAAATGGTTCCCAACCGCAGCTCAGAGGAGCATGGATGGGTCGTATTGGAGGACCCTGGAGGCGGGGAAATACCAATCGTGGGGCTACCACATCATTGAGGCTAGGGACCCGAACATCTGGTACGTCGGGTTCCTTGCTGCCTTCCTGAGCGGGTGGCTCCTTCCGGTGTGGGACACGAGGATGGGGGTCCATCCAGCAACATTGGTGATGGTAGGCACCATGGTCTCCAACAAAAGGTTTAACTTAGGGGTCCCCATTCTGGCCAAGATGTATGCCATTCTGGGATGCATCTCATGAGGGGGGTCTCCTCGGAGGGTATGTGGCCCCTTCCAGATCTTCCACAGCTGGGTGGCTGCTCATCTCGGCGAGTATACTTTCCCAAATGCCATCCGTCCTCCGGGCAACGGCCTGCGACCATCTCAACTGAACATCGTCAGGGTTGCGCTGATGACGCTCAATGAAAAGGGTGTAAGGATCCGAATTGGTAACCACACCAATTTCAACTTCAACCCCTTCCCCACCCCAGTCGTCCAGATGGTGGACAATGGGCGAGGATCACTAGAGCAGCATGAGTAATTGCAGAGCATCTGGGGTGGGGTGCTCATGGCTCGGATCAACGAGAAGGTGATATGTGAGCCTTACGTGCCATCCCGATTCGCCAGGAAATTTGGGTGACTTCAACAAATTCCGAAGAAGGTATTCATGGCTATCTAGGACGAGAATAATTCCTGCATCCTACGCCAGATGTGGTTGATGTTCACCACTTTTGTCTCTGGCGATGTCATTACCCTTCCTCCCACCAGGGTCAACGCTTGCCTAGAAACTGAGTATGTCGAGCATTGGACCATTGCATACCCTGAGGGGATTTTACGCAAGCGAGTCCGGCAACTCAAGACTAACTGCGCGGAAACTTGGTGATGTGGGAGTAGGCAAGGTGCTGCTGGAAGGGGGGAACCAGGGGCGCGCCAGGCAGCGAGGCCTGCGCAGGCCGGGACTTCTGCAGCGGGGACATCACACAGTGTTGTCGCGACCTCGTTGCCCGTAGGGGGGTCACATGAGGTGGCCAGGGAACTGCCCGAGAAGCAGATAAGATACCTTCTCGAACCATCCCAAGATGCAATTTTTCCGGAACTACGGTCGGTCTGGATGACCCTGTGGCAATCACTGAGCGTTGAAGCCATCTAGAAGAAGATAATGCAGAATGGGATCCAGATGCTAGAGGTCGGGCTCATTCGAGTTACCGGTAGAGTGAATATCCATCGGCATCATGCATATCTGACGGCCATGGACACATACGTGTGCCAAAGGGGTCGGCGTGCGGAGCCACCTTTCCTAGTGAAAGTGATTCTCTACAAAGAGCATGATCTGGAAGTGATGCCGCCGGGAGAAGGCGATAGTGATGAGGAGTCGGAGGGAGAAGAGGAAACAAGAGAAGATGAAGGCGATAGAGAAGATAAAGAAGACGGAGAACTCGAAGGTGAGGGGTCGTAGGGGGAGACCTACCAATGGAGTCTCCGGGAGAGCGGCGAGATTGTCGGCTCTGATCTCGACATAACTGAGATACTCGAGGTATGTCTCTATCTTCATTCATTTTCCTTCTTCGTCAACTATCCTCTGCAATTTCTAATTCATCTCTCTATCTCACTCAAGAGCACCTAAGTTTTGATCAGGCGTCCCCAATAGAGGGAGGAGGGGAACTGGTGGGACAGGATGGGGCTCAGACGCCCATCATTGAATTGACAAGCGCAGAGGGGTATTCTGTCATGGCAGCTCCTGTAGCGGCCAGAACACAGGAGGCCGACGCTCTGGGTTCTTGTAAGTCCCTTGCTTCACTACTAGCGCTTGCTATCAAAAGATCCCAACTAATCAGGGTGCTCCTAGCACATTGATCTCAACATTGGAGGCTCGTCGGGCTGCTGAGCTCGGGTCGTCTGTGAGCGGACCAGTGGAGGACATACCACCTCGTCTAGAACATACTTCCCACAATGGGTCGGCCCTGACAATTGGTGAGCAGGGGGTGGCGGATATCAGCAGCGCTATCCTTGGGTTGAGGCCGGAAGCTGACAGAGGCACCGTCGCTATCGGGGCGAGAGAGGAAGGTCGCCCAGACATCGAGGATCTTATTCCTCCTGAAGACATCCCTGGGGAAGATCCTACTGCGGACCTGCTGGCTACCTTTCCTGCGTATCGACCCGCTGATCCTGAGGAGATAGATGACTCAGACTCATAGGCAGCCGAGGAGAGCCGGATAACATGTCACAAAGGGTGGAAGTGTATCCGGTGATTTCTCTGGCAGCCCTAGTCGGATTGGCTAAGGGAAATGGGGTCACTCCCGACCTGGCTACGCTTCCTATGCACCAGAGCATTTCTGAGGGTGTAACAGGAGGTTAGGCGCCTCGAAGGGTAGGCGGAAGACAAGGAGGCCTTCATTGCAATGTGCTCTGAGCTCGTAGAACAACTGACGAACCAGATAGCTGACGCCCAATAGTAATTGATGGAGACGAATCACCATATGTCCGTACATCAAACCGAGCGGGCGTAGGCACAAGATAAGGTTGGTGAGCTACTCTCTGCAGCTTCTGATGAAGAGAGAGTCTTCAAGGAGCGAGAGGTAGTCCTGGAGGCTACCAGCCAAAGCGTAACAGTGTTGGAAAGATCAATCCAGCATGCTGATCCTTAAGGGCTCTGTTTTGGCCATCTCATGAACTTTTTTCTTCCACTGCTAAAAATTTTGACCCAATGTATGGACCAACTGTGGGGCGTTAACCAAGCTTCAGTCTTCCAAAATTGGGCCTGGATTTATGAGGAGAAGAGGGAGGTCCAGCCGACAGGAGGGGACCTCATACCGATCGATGTATCATCTCCTCCACGTGCCCTAACACACGAGCAGGGAAATTCCGGGGGCATTGAAATCCATCCGAACATAGGGAGATGAAAAAGGTGAATCACGTTACTCAAATTCGGAACACTATAGGGGCGCGAATTTGGAGGATAATTGTTAACTGTGGTAGAAATGCAGCATCCATATCACATTGTCCAAAAATGGGGACAACAAATGAGGGCTGACTGATGACCATGTTTACAACATGGGGCCTAACTCAAATATCGTTGATCAGTCTTCTGGAACGTTGGCCCAGGACAGTAGGCGGACTATAGGTCTATCATCCATATTGCTACAATAGGAGGACCAAAAGTCTATCATCTATATTTCTACAATAGGCGGACCAAATTCTATCATCCATACTGTTAGGGGGTCCCATAAAACATGACCAGTCCTCCAGGACGTTGGCCCAGGACAGTAGGCGGACCATGGGTCAATCATCCATACTGTTATAATAGGCGGACCAAAGGTCTATCATCCATACTTTTAGGGGGTCCCATCAAACATGAAAGAGTATAAGGATCCGAATAAATGTTCACACAAAACTTCGAAAGTGGAGTGGTGGTTTGTTTGAACAGAGTCCAACACTCCGAAAATTGCGCCACCGTGGCAGAGGTTCATTAGGCGGACGTACCAACCTGGTCACAGATCATCCCGATTATCAGACAAGACCTCTCTGGTGAAATAACTGACGCTTCCCACCATCACTATGGGGCATCCCAAACTTATTTGGGGTAGATGTTGTGATTACACCATTCCGCAAGAAGTCAGGCCGAGGGGCCGACAGTAAGGAGGGACGATATTTAGTAATCCCTGGGGATGGACCCAAGAAAAAATGTCCAGGAATTCCTACATATCTCTTAAGGATGAGAATCAATCCACACATAGTTCTAGAAGCACAGTTTAACATCATGTAGGATGATAAGACGAGAAGGATAATTCTTACAAAAGGGTGCACGGGGTGCAGTCGTCGCAAACCCGATGTGAATCAGGACATGATCCTGCAATATGCCACGAAGTCCTGTGGTCGGGGTCCCAAGGGTGGGACTGAAGAGACAGACTAGATGAACTCGAGATATACCCAAATACAGGAGGTCTAGGCATTACTACATATCCCTTTGGGATGGGAATCAAGCCAAACGTGGTTCTTAAGAGATCTTATTTTGTGATCTTAGAGCTTAGACCAAGGATTAGTAAGTAGGGCAGGAGACGCACAGTAAAGTGACCAAAGAAAAACAACTGTGAATGAGTATGAGGTCCTGCATACCATGAATTCCTTGTAAAAGTGTTTAAGTCGCAGGACCGAACACGGAAGTTAGGTTGGGCCTTTGGGGAACTACCCAGGCATTCCTTGGAAAAGTGTTTAGGCCGTGGGACCGAACACAGAAGTTAGGATGGGCCTTTGGGGAAGTATCCAGGCATTCTTATGTATCTCATAAGGATTAGAATCAATCCATGCATAGTTTTTAATAGGTGGCGTGGCATGACATGGCACCTGCGCAAAGGACGAGGGAGACGTGCATGTCTATCCCTCACACCAAAAGAAGCGGCATTTGATATATCTTTTTTTTCATTAAAGGCGAATGGTTTTTCTTTTGTAGAGAGACCGACCTAGGTTAGAAATTCCTAGAATCACCTAAATAATCAAGCCATAACAGGCATTGAAAAATGGTATGGTAGTCGACAAATACCCAACGTTATGTCCCCTATGGGGAGGTCACCACAATGCAGTACCATTTTTCTTCATGCAGCCAGGATGATATAATCATATTTTATGGTTGTGTGGTCGGACCAAACAACACAGTTTAAGGTCGTATGTCTTGGAACTAGGGAATACACATGATTCGGTGAGGTGTACCCGGTGTGGATGAGGGAATATCCTCATATCGTCACCGCGGGCGATTCCGGGAGAGGGGTCTCGAGCCAAGGGGCCAACGAGGGTTCAACAATTAGGGGGAAGGAGAGCCTAGCTTCCAGCTGAGTTGGGCCCAAGATGCAATGTCTGGGAAACTCCTCGTATCCTATGGGGATGAGGGTCAAGCCATGTGTGGTTCCTAGAGAATACCCAAGCCTCTAATCTTAGCTATCAGATCGTGGGAGCCCTAAGAAACACCGTAACACAGCTTTGTCTATCTGACGTGTGGGCGTGCAATGAGGGTTAGTGCAAGGAGTGTCATGATTCAACCTTGACATGGTGGGGTGGGACGTAATGTGAATCATGCAACCAATATTCAGGGCCTAAAAAAGCTGGCGTGATGACTGAGGATTACTACATACCATGTTAGCAACACAGCATCCTATCACGTTAGTCTAAAGATAGGGGCAAGGAAATGATCATCAACCACTGAACATATTGGAAATGCTGGATTTGTATCAATTTTTTGCCCTAAACCCTCGGGGGAATTGGCCCGTGATGGTAGGAGAGCCCTTAGGCGTTGTATCCATGCTGTTTTTAGGGATCCATCTAGGTACAGAAGATATTGGGGGCCCTAATGAAGGGGAGCACCAAGCTTGACAAGTGGAAGAAAACTTTCCTAAGTTGAATCTGACACTCCAGGTCCTAGACCAGAGTACTCTGAACACATTAGAAGACCACTTGAAAGGCCCAAAGGGCTCAGTCTGAGAGAGGCCAAAATATGGAGAATTCCCAGGGGAAGGGGGCATAATGCCAAAAACCCTATACCACACCTATATATCCCCCCGTGGGGAGGGACATGACACAAGACCGAGGAGATTGGGAGATCATGTGATCTCTTAAGAGATGGGGCTGGACCAGAAATCTAGGTGTTTAGGTGGTCCTACGTATCCCATAAGGATGGGAATAAAGCCGCACGTAGTTCTTAAAGCACGGTTTAACGTCATGTAGGACGATAAGAGGTATTCCTTCCAAGGAGTGCGCACGGTGTGGTAGATAACCCATCGTGAATGAGGACATGATCCTACATCGCACCGCACGCTCTGCTTGCAGTTTAGTGTCTTACAGTGAGGATGATCATGCATTTTAGGGTCATGCTAGACGATGAGGATCTTAGTTTATGGTCTTATAACTCGGACCGGAGGGGCCCAGATGTAGGGCCAAGTGTAGTTTCAGGTCGTGCAAGACCGGGTGCAGTTTAAGGTCATGCGAGACAACGAAAGGATTTATTTTTAGGTCTTAGAACTCAGACCCAAGGCGCCCAGATGTGGGACATGTGTAGTTTATGGTCATGCAAGACCGGGTACAGTTTAAGGTCATGCGGGACCCCGAAAGGATCTTAGTTTTATGTCTTAGAACACAGACCCAAGGGGCCCTGATGTGGGGCCAAGTGTAGTTTAAGGTCGTACAAGACCGGGTGCAGTTTAAGGTCATGCGGGACCCCAAACGGATCTTAGTTTTAGGTCTTAGAACTTGGACCCATGGATCTTAGGAAAAATACAGTTTGAGGAACCTAGAGTTTGTGGGAGGACTGACACACTCATCATCCATATTCACCATGGAATACATGCCATTGGGATAGACCTTATGGACGATGAAAGGCCCCTCCCATTTGGGATCTAATTTGGGTGGTTTCCTATAGGGAATTATTGGCGCTCTGAGAGCCAGTACCAGGTCACCCTTCAGGAAAGAGCAAAGGTGAACCTTCTTGTTGAAAGCTCGATCCATCCTACTCTGATGCCTTTCCAAGTTATGTAAAGCACGAAGCCTATTCTCGTCCAGCACTTCCAATTCATCTAGGTGGACATCGGCAACTCTATCTGGCTCTTGCTGGTCGTAGACCGCCATGCGCAATGAGGTAAACTGAATCTCGAAAGGCAGGATGACCTCAGCTCCGTACACCAGGGAATACGGAGTCACCTGGGTAGAATTGCGATTCGTCATCCAATAAGCCCAAAGATTGTTGGGGAGCTTTTCTGGCCAACATTTCTTGTTCTGACCAACCATATTTTGCAGAATGTTAGAAAGGGTTTTGTTAAAAGCCTCGATCTGTCCATTTGCCTACGCGTGATAGCGGGTGGTATGGTTAGAGAGAATGTTGTACTTGGCGTACATTTTCTTCAGCTCGACTGATCGGAAGTTGGTTCCATTATCCGTGAGTATAGCATGAGGTACTCCAAATCGATAGATGACGTTGGGGCTCACAAAGTCAGTGATAGAAAGAGCTTTGACTTCCTTGAGCGGAATAGCCTCTGACCACTTGGAAAATAAATCTGTAGTGGTCAGAATGAACCGGCACTGGCAGGCCGTCGTCGGCGGGTAAGGTCCTACGACATCCAACCCCCAGACTGCAAAGGTCCAAGAATACTTGGTAGTGTGGAGAGGCTCCGGTGGCCGATGCACGATGTTAGCGTGAACTTGGTACACATGAAACCTCTTGGAAAACTTGATGCAGTCATAGATCATGGAGGGCCAGAAGTACCCCAGCCTCCAAATCTGGTGGGACAACTTCGACCCGGCCTGATGGCTGCCACATGAACCAGCATGCACTTCTTGTATGAACTGAGGGATCTTGACTCCTTGAAGGCAACAGAGGAGAACACCATCAAATACGCGTCTATAAAGGAGATTCTCAAGGCTGGGACCACTCTGAATGGTGAACTGTGGTGTGTGGCATCAGATTCACTCGTGCTCGGCTCGGTCCGACGGAAGATTTCCGTGATAGAGATATTCAACCATGGGCATCCTCTAGTCAGGAACCATTTCGATTACTGCATCTGAAGTCCCCGGGGATCCTGACGTAGGGTCACCAGCGGTGGGATGGTTCACCCGCAGGCCACAATCATCCTCCAGGATAACGAGAGAAATGACCCTCCGGTGTGCCACGTGGATAATCAGGTAGTCCTATTTCGGCACTGCGAGTGACGCGGCTAGGCTGGACAAAGCATCTGCTCGACTGTTCTGCGATCGGGGAATATGAACGACCTCCGGCCCAGAAGAGAACTTAGCCATTAGACGAAGGGTGCACTCCAGAAATGGCACAAGTTCTGGCTTTCTGACAACATAGTCACCATTGACCTACTTGATGATGATCTCAGAGTCCCCTTTCACATACAGATGGGGCACGTCAATCTCGAGAGCCGACTCGAGGCCAGTGATGATGGCATGATATTCTTCCTCATTGTTGGTGCAGCCTTCTGATAGCAGGAATGAACACGGAAGAATGGCTTGCTCCAGGGTGATGAAGACAACACCCAGGCCCACTCTGTTGAGCCTAGGATCATTGAGGCTTCTATTGGTGGGGATCTAGGAGGAACCGTAAAAGTGCATCTACCAGCATGGGGTGGCATGATCGACTGAGAGGATTACCTCATCAGGAAAGCCTAGACCCAGTGGCTGATCCGCGGAGGTTGGGTGGGTAGCTAAGAAGTCTACCAATGCCTGTCCTTTGATAGCCTTCTGAGCTACGAAACTGATGTTGAACTACCGGAGGATCACCGCCCAGTGCGCCAGTCAGCCAGTCAATATAGGTCGATTCAGGATGTGTTTCAACGGATCTACCCGAGAGACCAGCTGTACCTCGTGGTGCTGCAAGTAGTGCCACAATTTCTGCATGGAAAATACGAGCGCCAGGCAGCTCTTCTTGATGGGATAATATCTAATTTCTGTATCGAGGAGCATGCGTCTGAGGTATTAGAGGCTATTCTTTGTTCCCTAGTTGTTCTTTTGGGCGAGAAGTGCGCCGAGGGATCATTCTAGGGCAGTCACGTAAAGGACCAGCAGCTTTTCGGAAATGGGTGGCATCAAGACCGAATGTTGGAGTAGATACTGCTCGATTTCCTCAACGGCGATCTGACACTCTATGCCCCATTCATAGGCGGCGCCTTTCTTCATGAGCCGGGAAAAGGGCTTACACTTTCTGGCTAGATTCGTAATGAATCTGCGTATATAGGCTATGTTTACTTGGAGGCCTCTGAGCTTCTGAATATTAATCGGGGGAGGCATCTGGCTAATGACCTTGATCTTATCGGGGTCGATCTCGATGACTCGGTATCTAACAACGATGCCAAAAAACTTTATGGAGGTGACCCTGAAGGCGCATTTCAACTTGTTCATTTTCAGGTGCCGAGAACGAAGGAAGCTGAACACTTTCTCAAGGTCTTTGAGATGGTCGTGGCGATGGAAAAATTTAACCACCAGGTCGTCCACGTAGAATTGTACCAGTGTCCCGAGAATCGGCTTGAATATGTGATGCATGGTCCGTTGATAGGTTTCACCCGCATTCTTTAGGCCGAAGGGCATAACCTGGTAGCAGAAAATACATTGGGGATCCCTGAAGGCAATGAACTCTTCATCCTTGGGGGCCATCCGGATTTGGTTGTACCCAGAATACAATGCAGGAAGGAGAGGGCTTGGAACCCGGCTGTGGCATCGATCAATAACTCTATCATTTGAAGGGGAAAATCATCCTTCGGACAGTGGTAATTGAGGTAACAGAAGTCAATACAGACCCTGATCTTTCCGTTCTTCTTCCTGACCGGCACAATGTTGGCTAGCCACCGGGGGTACTGAACCTCTTTGATGAAGTTGGATTTGATGAGCTTATCAACTTCGGCCTCAACCATGGCACCGTGAGAAGGGTGCATCTTTTTGGGAGGCTGCTTGAACCCGCGATGGTATGACGGAAGGCCAAGGTGGTGGACGGCTACCTCAGGATCTAGTCCTCGCATATCATCGTAACTCCAAGTAGACACATCACGGTGCTATCAAAGAAAGTCTATGTACTATTTCCGCTCCTTGGGGGGCATAGCGGCGCTGACCCATGTGGGTCTTGATTCCACCTCGCTACCAAGGTTCACCTGCACTAACTCGTCGACCATGGTGGATACACCCTCCTCAAAGGCAGGGGGTGCATCTTCCATGTCCTCCTCCCTACTTGTGGAGTGATCATCCATGGGGGGAGCCGTTTTGGGGACGTCAGGCCCTGGTGGGAAGATGGTGCCGGTTTGGGCGAAGTGGCTGACCAAGGTCATCTCTCAAATGAGGAAGTAGATTTAAAACAACTTTTTAAAGGTATTATAAAAATGAAATAGAATAGAATAAAAAAACTACTTGAAAGGATGGGGGTTGGTTATAGTTTATTAATCTAGAAGAAGTTTGATGGAAGAAGATTGTATATTTTTTAGTTTTTTAGTTTTGAAATGAAGTTCTATTAAAATGACACAACAAAAAGATGTTTTTTTAGAAAATACTTTAAAAGGCGTAATCGATCTAACTCTACCTATTCATTAAATTATTAATCATTATCATTTAAATAAATATCCACTTAATTATGATCCCCTAATTTTTTATCCCTCTAACTCTACGAGAGTTAACTTAACCACAAAGATGAAATTACTTAAACCCTAGGATAGCTTCGGAACACGCAATCACAACACCCTGCTTTGATTGTTGTTATAAGGTTAGCTTATGGTCAGTGGTTAATTAGAGCACATATCCATTATGTAAATGAGGATGAATTGTGTTTATGGATTATATTTGAACTCTACAAATTTATCCCGTATGGTCTTGTATTGCCGATTAAGATTGCACTCCCACAATTTACACAATTCCCAACCTCGCGTATTTTGTGTAAATTGTTCAATTGCTTTCATAGTTTCTTACAATTTAAAAACACAATTCATGGATCATATTAATTGAATTACAGTAGCTCAATGATTCAAAATAATTAAATTAAGAAGTATAGAGGTCGATCGATTACTAAAAAGAACTGCTCTTCCATGGGTGGTGTAGTCATCGTGGAGGCGTTTTGCATAAGCAAAGGATTGAAATGGTAGAACCCAATCCTGTCTCCACTATTGATTCCAACCCAATTAAGAAGATTAAGATAAGAAGAATAGGGAAGAACACATAAGATTATTTGAAGAAAAATTCAAGGAACAAACATGAAAGAAAATAAATACAAAGAGGAGGTGGGAGAGGAGAGCCTTTTTGGAAGAGAGGTTTGCACAAATGCTTACTTCATCCAAGAGTTGTGAGGGGATAACAAGAGACACCCTTTCGTCCACACCATCAAAAATCCTTTACCATCCCTATCAAAGAGTTAAAACCCCCTTTAGATATAGTTTGTGAGGGCTAGGGATACATAACTTTTTAAGTGTGAAATGAAAAACCCGGCCAAATATTTTATTCCCAGTTGCAACGCCTAGTTGAACTCCAAAACGCTTGAATTGACCGGACTTCCATAATTTTGATTTGTTTCCAATCATGTCCCCGAGAATTCCTCAATATTTGGGCTCAATAAAATTCCGGATGAAGGCGATATGACCCAAATACAGAACCCATGTTCATTCTGCCGAGTCCATCCCACCATTGGATTAATGGCCCATTTACTCCATCCAAATGCACTTTTTTGCTCTCGTGTCCTGAATGAAAGTTATAGAAAATCAATATAGGAACACTATTACAACATTTCAAATTCAAATAATAAATATAAAAATATTTATCTTCGAAATACTACAGTGCACTATAAAGGGTAAAACTGGAATTTTCTCCAAATTTTCAAATGAATGATCAAATCCCAAATATTTTATAAATAAACATATTTAACACAATGTGAGGAAATTATATCATTTATTATCAATAAAATATTCAACAAAATAGTGTTTTATCAACTCCCCCACACTTACCCTTTTTCACTCCTGGGCAAAACCTCATGTCAAGTAAACATTAATATCAAATCAAAACCAATTTTAGAACACATATCCTTGAGATCAAACAATTATACACCATGAAACAAAATATATCATTCTTCATAAAAAACCATTATTTCAAGTTCTTCATTTATATTATTCAATATATTTACACTTCATTTATCCTCCCATGCACAAAACACTTACCTCTCTTGAATTTTCTCTCATCACACAAATATCAATTTTTTTTTGCAATGTCTTTCTCATCCAAACTCATAAAAGGGTCACCATAGGCTTGATAGATTCCTACATCGCTACCCGATGTGAGTCAAGGACATATGTTTATCATGAGGACTTTTCAGGGTTGTTTTGTGGATTTCGGATGGTAGGATTTAGATGTGAAAAATTCTGAGGCTGAATGAGGAGGGCTTGACTCTTTTTGAAGAAAAATTTCATTAATATAATTTTCACTTAAATATGGTCTTCTCCTCAATCCCAATAGTATCAATTCATCTACATCATCATGAAAAGTCATGAAAAGTTTACATCATTCATCATTTCATCATCAAAAATTTCAATCTTCTCCAACATGATTTTCTTGAAAGCTCCAGATGGGCACAACTTTCCACCTCAATTAGAAGCTCCAGAAAAGGCACAGCTTCACTTGTCATGAAAGCTCCAGAAAAGGCACAACTTTCAATAAAATGAATTTCTTCAGTAGAAAACACATCTCTTAAGAATTTAATTTTCCACTCAAAGTATCACAGAATGTGGTGGCACAACACAAGATAAATTCCCCCACACTTAAGCTCAACTAGATTATGCAGTTTCACTTCAAGAGTTGGTTGGATAGGGATAATTGGCTTGTAATGTGGCTAACCTAACAGGATGTGCATGTATTCTAATTTCTTAAAGGATTAAATATTAAAGGTAGGCCATTATAAAAAAGTATTCTTTTAAATATGGTCTTTAATACCAAACAAATGCCTCAATCATTTAAACATAAGTACCTCAAACCCTCAAGTTTTCACAGGAATAGATCAAATTCTGGTTAAATCAAGCATGGTTTGGTTCTCTCAAGAAGTGAGGTGAATGTAAAGAATATTAAAATAATGGTTTAGAAGCCTCACATGAAAGTTATTTCATATATAAAGACAGTGTGATGTGGCATGGGATTCAAAATTCAGTGTACTTTTCATGAAATTACTAAATATTTGAACTTGAAATAAAGTCATTTCAGCATTCATTTAAGCTTAGTTTCAAGGGGTAAATTGTTTCACTTATTGATATGGATTTAAAAAAGGTTATGAGAAACATTTTAGCTCAAAAGATTCAAAAAACACATAAAATTGTAAAATAAACACACAAAATTTGAAAAACACAAAAAAAAATTGGTTTTTTTAAACAGGAAAACAATTGAAATTACTAAACTAAAAGGTTCCCTCCCCCACACTTAAAATATTGCATTTTCCTCAATGTAAACCCATGAGATGATATATGCACATGAAATGCAGAATATTTAAATAGGACAAATAATATAAAAGTGAAAGGGTTAGGAATAGCCTGGTGTGCTCAAGTGATGATGGGGTCATGTAGTGTGATAAAATCCACTGCATCAGTAGGATGTCCCTAAATGTATCTCTTCAAACATTACCCATTGACTGTAAAGCTCCTTCCAGTGTCCTCTTGTGTGATCTCCACTGCACCATAAGGAAAAACATTAGATACAATATAAGGACCTAACCATCTGGAACGCAACTTACCAGGCATCAGCTTCAGTCATGAACTGTAGATAAGGACTTTTTATCCAACATGAAACTCCCTTTGTTGGATCATTTTTTCATGAGATACTTTTGATCTTTCCTTGTAGAGCCTTGAGTTCTCATATGATGATAATATAATCTCCTCAAGCTCTTGAATTTTCAGCTTCCTTTGGATTCCATCTTGGTCCAAATCCATGTTGCATTTCTTTATAGCCCAATAAGCCCGATGCTCAACTTCCACAGGGAGATGACACGCTTTCCCAAAAATAATCCGAAATGGGGACATACTAATGGGTGTCTTGTATGCTATCCTATAATCCCACAATGCATCATCCAAGCACTTACTCCAATCCTTCCTATTTGGCTGCATAGTTTTCTCCAAAATTTGTTTCAACTCACGATTTGAAACCTCAGCCTGGCCATTTGTTTGGGGGTGGTATGGTGTTGATGTTTTGTGTGTCACCCCATACTTTCGAAGGAGGGAAGCGAAATTTGTATTTCAAAAGTGTGTCCCTTGGTCACTGATGATGGCCTTTGGTACTCCAAACCTGTAAAAAATCTGTGCTTTGACAAAGTCCACAACAACATGAGAATCATCAGTCCTAGTGGCCTTAGCCTCCACCCATTTACTCACATAATAAACAGCAACCAAAATGTACAAAAAACCAAAGGAACTAGGAAAAGGGCCCATAAAATCAATTCCCCAAACATCAAAAATCTCGCAGAATAAAATGGGTTGTTGGGGCATCTCGTGTCTCCTTGAAATATTTCCATTGTGTTGGCAACGAGAGCATGACTTAAAAAACACATGGGAATCATGAAATAAGATAGGACAATATAATCCAGAGTCTAAAACTTTCCTAGCTGTTCGTTGGGGTCCAAAGTGTCCACCACATGCAAGTGTATGACAGAATTGAAAAACAGACTCAAACTCATGATCAGGAACACACCTCCTAATAACTTGGTCACTACACATGCGCCATAATTATGGATCATCCCAAACATAAAATCTTGACTCACTCTTTAATTTTTGGACTTGATGTTTATTTAAATTTGTAGGGATTTCAGAGGCAACAAGGTAGTTAACTAAATCAGCATACCAAGGATGCGTACCTGAGATGGTATAGAGATGCTCATCGGGGAAAGTGTCCCGAAGTGGTACCTGATCCAAGGTGTCATCCTCTAGTGTGTGAGTAAGCCTACTCATGTGGTCCGCCACCAAGTTTTCTGACCCCATTTTGTCCTTTATCTCAATGTCAAACTCTTAAAGAAGGAGCATCCAACAGATAAGTCATGGCTTTGCATTTGGCTTCTTCAAGAGGTACCTCAGAGCTGCATGGTCAGAAAAACAACTACATTAGAGCCCAATAAATATTAATGGAATTTATCTAAAGAAAATATGACAGCAATAAACTCCTTTTCTATGGTAGAGTAGTTTGATTGGGCTAACTCCAATGTCCTTGATGCATAGGCAATCACATGTGAATGTCCTTCCACCCTCTGAGATAAGAGAGATCCAACCACGAAGTTGGAGGCGTCACATATAAGATCCAAAGGAATCTCCCACCGTGGGGGCTATATGATAGGTGGAGTGGTCAGATGTTGTTTTAGCTCATCAAATGAATTCCTGCAAGAATCATCAAACACAAAATCAGAATCCTTTTGAAGTAATCTTGACATAGGAAGAGCAATCTTACTAAAATCTTTGATGAAGCGCCCATAAAATCCTGCATGCCCTAGGAAAGATCTAACATCACGCACACATGAAGGATATGGTAAGGATTAAATAATATCTACCTTTGATCTATCAACATTTATCCCATGTTTTGACACTACATGCCCTAAGACAATGCCATGCTCTACCATGAAATGACACTTTTCAAAGTTCAGGACCAGATTCTTCTCAATACAATGATTCAACACCTTTCCCAAACTAATTAGACATTCATAAAATGAAGACCCATACACTGTAAAATCATCCATAAATACCTCCATGCAGGTCTCAATAAAATCAGAAAAAATTCTCATCATGCATCTCTGGAAGGTACCTGGGGAATTGCAAAGTCCAAATGGCATCCTATGGTAGGAAAATGTTCCAAAGGTACAGGTGAATGTAGTCTTCTCTTGATCCTCTGGAGCTATAAGAACCTGAAAATATCTAGAAAATCCATCCAAGAAACAATAGTGTGTATTCCCAGCTAGTCTCTCAAGCATCTGATCAATAAATGGGAGGGGGAAATGGTCCTTGTGAGTGGATTGATTTAGTTTCCTATAATCAATACACACACACCAACTGTTTTGCACCCTCATTGGAACTAACTCATCTTTCTCATTTTTAACAACAGTATCACCACTTTTCTTAGGCACAACCTGAATAGGAATTACCCAATGAGAATCTGAAATGGGAAAGATTATACCTACCTCGAGAAATTTCTCAAAATCTTTTTTAACAACTTCCAGTAGGGTGGTATTGAGTCTCCTTTGTGGTTGTCTCACCAATTTAGCCCCATCGTCCAAGAGAATCATATGCATGAAAATGGAGGGGCTAATACCTGATATGTCAGCCAAGGTCCACCCAATCTCCTTGATGTTCTCCCTAAAAATATTCAAAATATTTTCTTCATGTTCAAAAGGTATATTGTTAGAAATGATAACAGGTAATCTCTCACCACTCAACAAGTATGAGTATTTCAGATTTGGTGGAAATGGATTGAGTTCTAATGAAGGAGGGTGTATTATGGATGGAGACATTGAAAGAACTGAAATATGTCCACAAAGAGCATCAGTATCAGAATAGACATCATCAAAATCAGAGAATAAAGCATCAAATCCATCAGCATACTCATCAACCATGTCATAATCAGAGTGAACATGATCAAAATCAGAATTTGAATCCACATCAAAATCAAATACAAGAAAGGATTGTGTATCAGCAACATGTGTGGAAGTGATATTAAACATCAAACTCGAACCAATACTCATAATCTCCCTAAACATAGGACAACCAAATTCTATGGAGTTTTTATTTTGTGGTTCAAAATGGGAGATAAAAAAAGCAGAGTGATCCTCTGAGGGGTACTTCATGGAATCCATAACATTAAATATCACAACTTCATCTCCAAACTCCATGGAAAGTGTACCCTCATTGACATTTATGATATTTTTTGCAGTTTTGAGGAAAGTTATACCTAAGATTATGGGAGCATGAGAACTTACCTGATCATCCTCCATGTTAAGCACGTAGAAATCTGCTGGGAAGTTCATGTCTCTTACCCAGACAAGTACATCCTCAAGGACTCCCGCTGGATATGCCGTATCACTATTCGCCAACTTCACCACTACTCTTGTCGGCTTCAACTCACCAACCTGCAAGGAAGAAAATACAGAGTGAGGCATCACATTTATGGAAGCACCTAAATCACAAAGTTCATTAGAAAAGTGCAACTCCCCTATGGTGCATGGGATGGTGAATGTCCCTGGATCCTTGCACTTTTTTGGCATTGCTAGAGTTGGGGAAATGAGTGCTAAGACATTCCTTCCAAGGTTGATCCTCTCATTTCCCTTGAGCCCTCTTCGATTGGTGTAGATTTCTTTTAAGAATTTGGCATACCTTGGGATTTTCTTAATGGCTTCAAGTAGAGGAATGTTGATATCCACGTGCTTGAATGTGTCCAAAACCTCCTTTTGAATTGCTTCTTCAGCCATTTTCTTGGTTTGAACAACCCTGTTTGGAAAAGGAAGGTGTTTAGGAGGAACATCATCAATCTTTTTCTTACCTTTATCTTTCTCCTTGGATTTCTCATCAGTTGGTATGGAATGCGGCTTCTCTGGAGTAGAGGTGAATCCCGGTGGAATGGTAGGTCCAGATGTATCGTTCATTTTCGTCCCACTTCTCAATGTGATGGAACTAACATTCCCCTTTGGATTGGGAGTGGGTTGGGAAGGTAGATTTCCAGAATTCTTACTCACAAGTTCATGGAGGGCGGTGGAAATCTGGCTCATTTGAGTCTTCAACTCCCTCAGCTCCAAACCATGACTCTTTAGCTCATTATTTTCATTAAGAACAATTTGCTTCAAAAGGTCATCAGTGTTAGAATCTACCTTGGGTGGGGGATTCCCTTGTTGTTGGCTTGTTGATGCTTGAGATTCAAATCTCCTTTGGGGTTGTTGGAAACCCTGCTGGTAAGGCGGAGGCTGCTAGAAGTTTTGTTGAAAGGGTGGCCTTTGTTGTTGTCCAGATCCATACCTCATGTCTGATTGATCTGTCCACCCTGGGTTGTATGTTGGATCAAATGAATAAAACTTCTTTTGGGGATATGGTTGTTGTTACTACTGAAATGGTCTCCCTGGGAATACTGCTGCACAATCCTCTGTCTCTTGTAGTTGTGGGAAACAATCAGTTGGGTGGCTTGTCTCAGTGCAAATTCCATAAGACCTTGAAGGAGGGGGTAGAGATGTCTTTTGTGCCAAAGAAATTTTCCTCACCATAGTTGTCAATTCTTATAACTTGGTATCAATCAAATAAATCTCAAGAGAAGAAGGACTTACCTGATGTACTCCCCTAATATGTGGTGTACCTCGATCACCAAATTGTTGGGAGTTTTGGGCCATCTTGTCGATCAATGCACGTGCGGATGCTGGTGTCTTTTCCACCAATGCTCCTCCAGCTGAATCATCAACCATGCTCCTCTCCATGGGTGTGAGTCCTTCGTAGAAGTATTGGATGAGGAGTTGCTCACTAATTTGGAGATGCGGACAGCTTGCGCACAACTTCTTGAATCTCTCCCAATACTCATACATTGACTCCTCTTGTGCTTGATTGATCCCTGAGATCTCCTTATGAATGGAAGTGGTCCTTGATGCTGGAAAAAATCTCTACAAGAAAAGACATTTCAAATCGTTCCAACAAGTTACATCTTCGGGTTGTAAATAATACATCCAATCTTTCACAGCTCCATCAAGTGAGAATGGGAATGCTCTTAATTTGATTTGGTCTTCAGATACATTTCTTGGTTTCAAGGTTGAGAAAAACACATTAAATTCTTTCAAATGTTTATTGTGATCCTCACCATAGAAGCCATGAAACTTAGGAAGTAAGTGAATTAACCCAGATTTTAGCTCAAAGTACGATTCGAGATTTGGGTATTCAATACAATTTGGTTGATAGTTAATATCAGGTGAAGCCAATTCTAGAATGGTTCTATTAAGTTCATTTCCATTATTTTTAGCAATTGTTTCTTCTTCTATGTTTGAATTTGAATAACTTCCAATTCCAATGTTTCCATAAGATAGGAATTCACCAACTGGTTGAATATTAAAACTTCCCATAGACTGAGAGTGTCTGATTCGTGCCCTAAGGCTGCGTTCAATCTCAGGGTCAATATCTAAGAGATCTTCGAGATTATTTCGTGCCATAAATCAATGAAAGATTAAAAGAAGGAAATTGGACCATAGTAAAATAAAAATTAGAAGTTTGAGTTGATGGTCCAAAAAGAAGCAGAAGGAAATAAAAGAAGAAGGAAAAAAATCAGATTGGGTAAAGACAGAAGAAAGAAGAGAGGAAGAGAATAAAATGTAAAACAAAATAAATACCTCTAATTGGTTGAAATAATTACTTGCCTCCCCAGAAAAAATGCCAATTTTATAGAGCGTTGTCGTGGGTGCCCTCAAATGATTAGTGTGATTTTGGGGTACTTAGGTGCAGCAGAGTGGCTGACCAAGGTCGTCTCTCAAAGGAGGAAGTAGATTTAAAACAACCTTTTAAAGATATTATAAAAATAAAATAGAATAGAATAAAAACAATACTTTAAAGGATGGGGGTTGGTTATAGTTTATGAATCTAGAAGAAATTTTCTGGAAGAATATTGTATAATTTTTTGTTTGTAGTTTTGAAATGAAGTTTGATTAAAATGACACAACAAAAAGATGTTTTTTTAGAAAATACTTTAAAAGGCGTAATCGATCTAACTCTACCTCTCCATTCACTTATTAATCATTATCATTTAAATCAATATCCACTTAATTATGATCCCCAAATTTGTTATCCCTCGAACCCTACGAGAGTTAACTTAACCACAAAGATGAAATTACTTAAACCCTAGGCTAGCTTCGGAACACGCAATCACAGCACCCTGATTTGATTGTTGTTCTAAGGTTAGCTTATGGTCAGTGGTTAATTAGAGCACATATCCATTCTGGAAATGGGGATACATTTTGTTTAGGGATTATATTTTAACTCTACAAATTTATCCTGTATGGTCTTGTATTACCGATTAAGATTGCGCTCCCACAATTTACACAATTCCCGACCTCGCGTATTTTGTGTTAATTGTTCAATTGCTTGCTTAGTTTCTTACAATTTAAAAACACAATTCATGGATCATATTAAGTGAATTACAGTAGCTGAATGATTCAAAATAATTAAATGAATAAGGATAGAGGTCGATCGATTACTAAAAAGAACTACTCTTCCATGGGTGGTGTAGTCATCATGGAGACGTTTTGCATAAGCAAAGGATTGAAATGGTAGAACCCAATCCTGTCTCAACTCTTGATTCCATCCCAATTAAGAAGATTAAGATAAGAAGAAGAGGGAAGAACACATAAGATTATTTGATGAAAAATTCAAGGAACAAACATGAAAGAAAATAAATACAAAGAGGAGGTGGGAGAGGAGAGCGTTTTTGGAAGAGAGGTTTGCACAAATGATTACTTCATCCAAGAGTTGTGAGGGGCTCCCAAGAGACAAACTTTCGTCCATACCTTCACAAATCCTCGACCAAACCTCTCAAAGAGTTAAAACCCCCTTTAAATAGATTTTGTGAGGGCTAGGGATACATAACTTTTTAAGTGTGAAATGAAAAACTTGGCCAAATATTTTATTCCAAGTTGTACCGCCTAGTTGAACTCCAAAACTCTTGAATTGACTGGCCTTCCAGTAGTATGATTTGTGCCCAATCATGTCCCGGAGCGTTCCTCAAAATTTGGGCTTTATACAATTCTGTATGAAGAAGATATGGCCAAAATACAGAACCCATGTCCATTCTGCTGAGTCCAGCCCACCATTGGATTAATGGCCCATTTACTCCATCCAAATGCACTTTTTTGCTCTCGTGTCCTGAATTAAAGTTGTACAAAATTAAGATAGGAACACTGTTACAACATTTCATATTCAAATAATAAATATAAAAATATTTATCTTCGAAATACTACAGTGCACTATAAAGGGTAAAATTGGAATTTTCTCCAAATTTTCAAATGAATGATCAAATCCCAAATATTTTATAAGTAAACATATTTAACACAATTTGAGGAAATTATATCATTTATTATCAATAAAATATTCAAAAAAATAGTTTTTTATCAATGGTGCTTTCGAAGAAAGTATACGTACTATTGCCGCTTCTCGGGGGGCATAGCGACGCTGACCAATGTGGGTCTTGATTCTACCTCGCTACCGAGGTTCACCTGCACTAACTCATAGAACGTGGTAGAGACGCCCTCCTCAAAGGCAGGGGTGCATCTTACATGTCCTCCTCCCTACTTGTGGAGTGATCATCCACGGGGGGAGCCGTTTCAGGGACGTCAGGCCCTGGTTGGAAGCTGGTACCGGCTTGGGAGGTAGTGGTCGTCAGGTCAGGAGACTCATGCACTACGGAGACCATGGAGACAAAGGCGGTTGATCCAATCCAATCTGGCCTTCGGCCGAAGGGGCCACGCTTTATGACATCAAATCAATAGTGGCACGTCGTCTTGAGCCGGTCAATTCCGACCTGGCAGAAGAGACACGTATGAAGTACTGTCGTTGCCATGAGCATGACGTCCCAATACCGTACAGGGGTAGGAGGCTCGGGGATCACCTGAGTCTGGTTGGTGTAAGAGTAAAAGGTGATTTTCTGCCACCGCTTGGACCTGGAAATATGCCTTCCTCTGGTTCCCGAAACAATAAAGCACTTCCCAATGTCGGGGTTGTGGCCTCCAACCGATGGATTGAGAAGACATAAGCGTAATTCAACCCGACCAAGGATCACTTGTGACAGTGGTGGGCTAGACCTCACCTGACAGGATCTTCTTGTCCTTGCTCTTGTAATAGTCGGAATCCAGATAACGGGCTTCACAAGAGGGAAAAGGAGACGCATCTCCTTGGAGCACACCTACTCGACCCTTAAGGGAGTAGTTGAGGCACTGGTGATACGGTTACGGGACCTCTGCGTGAAGGTGGAGCCACGACCTGCCCATCAACGCATTGTAGGTGGTGTCCTGAGAGACAACCATGAATTAGGTGTTTGTAACTAGGCCACTGAACTGGGTCTTTAAGAGAATCTTGTCGAGTGGAGTTTGCTCGGTCTTGTCATACCCTTGGATCCTGAGGTCAGAGTGAGTTAAATCATCCTCAGACAACCCCAACTTCCGCAGCGTCTGAGTTGGGATTACGTTAATACTAGAATCCATGTCGACAAGACAACATCGGACTTCCATGTCGTTGAACTGGCCAGTGATGTACAGCGGGTGAATGTTCCATTGTATGGGAGGGTCTTCATCTTCACAGTAGAATGAGATAACCGCCTAACATTCGACATTCTCAATCGCCCCGGCTTGGAAGGCTTCTGCAATCGCTACCTCCGTCTCAAACTGGAGGGGGCTCGTTAGGGCCTCAGTGATCACCTCACGCATTTCAAATGACAGGAGAAGAGCCTCAAGGATAAGGATACCTATTGGAATTCCGGCCAGGTGCTTCAGAACATCATACTTTTGGGCCAAACATGAGCCTCTGCTCATAGGAGGCCGCTCCATGATTGGAGGCATGACGGAACCTGCTGGCTGGACTAGTGGCTGGCTGGTACTATGCACGTCTGTCTATTCACTAGTCGAAGCCCGAAGAGTGGCTACTGGATCAGGACGGGAGAGCTGGGTAGGCTGGTAGTAGGGCAGAGCTAGTCGCGGCACGGCTGTGGCGGTTCTTCCTGATCTAGCAACACAAATGGTGGTGGAGGATAACCTGCGACACTGGATGAAGGGGCCGCTTGTGATGAGCTCTGTATTGGGCTAGCTTCCTAGTTTCAGTGGCGTTCACGGCCTAGCTCAAGGTGCTAACTGTCATGGCCCGACGATTCACGTAGTTGCAGCTCTGCCGACGTTGGCGACGGCTGGGGACATTGGGAAGGTCCACCTGTCATTCCTTATTGTCAGGAGTCAAAAAGGGATTTACCAACTCTACGGTGTTAACAGAAGTGTACCAAGAACTTTATCTTGAGGATTAATCCACTACTAGACAGAGTCTCAAAGGGATCCCCATTCTTGAGGGCATACAATCGCTAAGAGTGCAGGATAACGATGACATTGGCAGGGTGCGTTCTTTATTCTTGCGCCGACGGTTGCTCTTCTGGGAAGAGGTAGGCTGGGATGATGATGCCGAGGTAGCGCTCGTAGATTCTGAGGGCTCTGTCTGATTCAGTTGGGCACAGATGATACCATGGGAGTGGGCGATCATCTTGCGGGACATCCAGTCACCGTACTTCCGGGACCCACAGTCGGAAACCTGCTGCCACTCATCCTCGTTTCCACTACCGCCCTCTGGTCTCACAAAGTCACCTGCTACTTGTGCTGAGGCTGGGCCCAACCTGACTATATTGTTGTCAACCTGGTCCTGGAGCTAGTACTTAAACACATAGCATCTCTAGATGGTGTGCCCTAGGGTCCGGTGATAAGGGCGGTAGTTGGGGTGATTGGTGAGATGAGCCTCTTCCGGCTTCCGGCACTCGGGCAGCCGCACGATTCTCTACTCCAGAGAAGTACGGAAGTAACCAAGAACATGGGACTCGTCAAAAAATTAGGTCTAATTCCTTCTGTCTGGAAAGGGGGATCTTTGAGGCTGGCCCTCACGAGGGGACGAAGAAGCATTCTGAGGAGGCGGAACCTGATTATCTCACCTAGGTGGTGGCAGTGCGTTACACGGAGGCGCCTGCCAATTTTGAGGTGGTCGCTGCTGGGCTGGAGGCTGTACCTTTGGGGGTGGACCCCAATGGGGCTGCGGAGCTGGCCTTACCGATAGAAACTCTAGCTACATGGGGGCCTCTATCTAGGCCACAACATCGGGCTCGGCTCTGGCAGCTCTCCTTGCAGGGATTACAGGAGGCAGCCGGCATGCCTGACTGGCCTGTTGCAGGGCTTCTTCGAGGCACTGAGCCCTGTCTGAGAAGTCCGGGAACCCTCCGAGGTAATTCTATGTGATCAGAGAAGGAACTAGCTCTGCCTTGACGTTCCCTATGCACATTGTCAGTAATTTCTCTTGAGTTAGTGGCATGTCAAGGGAGTATGTGAGCCCCTTCCACCGAGCGACGAAGTCCGCGACTCACTCATCGGGCCTTTGTTTGCACATGAAGAGTTCTGAGATGTTCGTCTTCTAAGTTCTGGAACTGAACTGGTAGAGGAATTGCCTGCGAAGGTCATCCCAGCTAGTCACATATCCAATAGGGAGCTGGCTGTACCAGACGAATGTTGGTCCTTCTAATGTCTGAACGAAGCAACGGAGCTTGGCGGCCTCCAGCTGCGCCGGAGTCCCTAACATATGCCCACTCCTCTAGTTGAAGTGGGCAAGTACTATGGAGGGTCTCCAGTCCCGTTAAAGGGGGCGAAAGTGGGGTTCCCAAATCTCAGTAGGGTCGGCATGTCATCCACCCATGCTGGGTATGGCTTGCCGTCTGGGGGGATTTCCACCATTCGAGTTTCCAAAGCCTCTAAGAGGGCGATGAGTGCTTCCATTGGATCGTCCAGACGTGGGTTCCTTCTTGACCGGGATCTCTAACCACAAGCGCATTTTCGGGCTCTTCAATCCGGTAGTCAAGCTCAACGGCTCGTGGGGTGGCTGGCGGAGTGAATCTCGGGGCAGCGGGAGGGAACCGAGTGGGGTCCCTTGGGCGATCATGCCGCTTAGGAGGGTTCGGAGAAATGTATCACGCCCTATTGCCATGATCTCCAGCCTCTCTTATATCGGTGACCACAACATGATCGCGGTTTCCCAGGAGAATCTCATTAAGGGGTAGTTGCTCTTGCCCCTGCTGTCCCGACCTAGGTTCACCATAGCCAGGCCGCCGCTCTTCAATGCATTTGTCCAAGATCTCATCAACCAACCTCTTCTACTCATAAATCTATTGGCACATCATGGCCTTCTCGGGATCTTCCTCTACCTTTTGTACCGAGGTATATGGGTCGGTAAGCTTGACAGCCCCGACGTGCTCTTTAACCTTGCCGATGTTTGGGCTTAGTGTTAATGCATCAGTTGGTGTGGGGAGGTCCAGGAGGTTCCTCTATAGGTGAGTAATTCTCCTAGATGGGTCCAATAGAGGCCTTTCCTTGGGGGGAGAGTCCCCATAGAGAAGTTCCACACCATTTCCCTCTCCAAAAGGGTTGTCCATGTTGACCGCCACTGCCCTTGGTGACATTCCTTTAGAGCCGCCCTGTGAGTCAGGCTGTCTGCGAATCGCGCTGAAAATAAGGGCAGTGTACTTCACCCATCCACGGATGTGTGCGTGGGGTTTGGACTCCTTGATAACTTTGCAGAGTACTTTAAAACTCTGGATGCATTATTGCTGGAGGGCCCTATGGTGGCCAAGTGACTCGGGGTGTCGAACCGCGGGGAGCGCAGACAGGTCGACCCGACGGCATTGCTCGCCGATATCCTCGAGATGTGCCTGACTCCCAGGATAAGGCACTCGCTGTTGGAGAATACGGGAGTGAGTCACTCGGAGAGTCTGGTGGAAACATTCAAACTCTCCCGGGGTGATCGACTCTGGTATATCAAAATCCGATCCTGCCACCGGCCAAAACTTCTCGGGGAAGTGGCATGCTGCGAGGACGGTCCAGAAGCTCCACGACTCCGGTTTGGGATCTGGCCCTTGCTGCCCCTTCTCATCAATCGAGAATGGCCGGTGAACTGGAAACGGTGCCGAGGCAGGCCGTGGGGCCGGTGGGCAGGTCGGCGGAGAATACGACGAACATGCCTATTGGCCGCTGATCCCTAGGTCGTCTTCCAAGGGCTGTAGTGTCCTGGCTTCCACGTCGGGATTGGATGGGCTGGTGAACAAGCCTCCTGTCATAGTGTCGGTACTTTCCGAGGGTGTGTCACGTCGTGAATCTTCTATCTTTCCCCAAAAAAGTTACCCAACCTCTCTGACTGAGGTGGAAGGTGCTCCCAGGGAGGCCAGTGGTAACTACAGGTTTGACCCCTGGGGGTACGCCAGGTCGTCGTCCTCCTGGACAAACCTTCAGAGTGAGGCGGGAATCATGCAGATATCGCATTCGGGGAGTACGAGGCTGACACGTCGTGTCCCCATCCCTACCCTTGACTCAAAGGGTTGTGGGGAGGTTCCATCTCCGAGTCGTACTCTGCCTCAGAGTCTGAGAAACAGACTGGCTTGATTTTTATCTGGACTTCCCTGACATTCCTCTTACAGTGACGACGTCCCGCTTTCCTGCCCCTGGGTGGCTCCTCAGGGCAAGGATGATTTCTGTCATGGAGTCCTATGGCCCCAATAATGATGGGGCTGGGAGGACTGGAGGCCATGGTGTGAGGAGCACCGAGATAGATTTTGAAAGGGACATGGGGGGGACCTCCATGTGGGCGAGTGACCGGATATGCAACGACTCCATACTCGCGGCTAGCGATAGGGGAAGTGACCACGTACCCCGTGCAGTGGGTGCTGAAAAGAGCCATACCCAGAGCGTAGCTGTCACGGGGAAGTATTTTTCTTTCCATATCAGTTGCACAGAGTGGGCCTTCACACTGGATGGCACTACCGTGACTTGGTCCACGGTAGCCGTTGCATGTGCCAGTGACCGGGAGAGTCGACCCAACCTGCCTGTGGGGTGGTCGGAGCCCCGATCTGGGTCAGGCATGTAACTTCCCATGCTCAACATGTGTGATGGTTTGATAATAGGGGTCAGCAGTGGCTCGGGCCACAATGGTTGCTGATGTTGGTGCCCTAGGGTGGGCATTCTCTTCCACTCGCGCCCGACGCTGGCATCGGGTCAGGTGGGTTGGAGCTGGTGGTGCAGGCACGGAGATTGCCTGCTCCTTGGCCCGGGGAGTCGGGCAGTGGCGTCAACTTAGCCTAGCGGGGGCACTTACCATGAACCCCTGGGAGAGGTCTCCGATTGGGAGAACCCAGAGATCCCCCACCTCATTGGCACAGGGGAGGGCGGTGTCGAGACGTTCCAGGGCTAGGCTCCCGAAATGGTTGAACGTTGGAGTGGGGAGCGGTGGATCCCTACGCCACCCTCGGGGGTGGCGATGGTGGTGAGGTGCAGCTACCTCTAGATCCAAATAGGCCATGTCCCTGGTGGGGATGATCCCTTCCGCCTCATACATATGAACCAGATCGTTGATCACCCTTCGTTGGATGATCTCTGATGGGGAGAGGGGGCGTGAGGGCCCGGAAGTCAGAGCCGGAGTAGTTGTGGAAAAGGCGGGACCGCATGGGGTGGCCGTGTCGGTACTGCCCCTACCCTGCGCTGGTGGGCAGGTGCCGATCGAGATCCAGATGTAGCTATCTGATTCCTAAAATTAGGGAGATGAACCCATTAGCGCTAATAGGAAAATAAATCAACAACCAATAGGCCAGTGTCATTCCGTCTTCCGTGGTCGGTGAGAGGTATCCACGCTGACGATGATGCAGAATGAAGTGATCAATATCCTGACTTCCTCAACCCCTGGCGGGTTTCACGTCCCGGTGCTAGGTACTTGGACCGGGTGACATTCTAATCTTTCGACACCCCGAACTCTACTAGTACCCATATTGAGGAGAATAGATTCATGTCGGGTTCACCACTGTCTGTTTCCAAAGCTTTTACGTCGGGGCGCACGTACGTCCGTCACACGAGGGGAGGACGTACAGCTCGTCGCCCCGCATTCCCGGTTTCCAATGGCGGGCGTCATTCGTTCCTTCTTCAGGGATGTTTTCTCCTTGATCGAAACTGGGATGATGGGATGTCGGTTCTTACATCCGTGGATTCCTCCTCGGAGCTCGTCACCTAGTCCAGGTCTCCCTCATAGATTTAATATGGGTTCGTGAAGCTCTTTCTCAATGCCATATCTTCATGGACACCAGTTAATTATGCTGCTTCTGTCGAGACGCTCCAAGGGGTCTGGTCAGGGAAGCAACCTTTGGTGAGGAGAATTGTCACGTTGGGGTGTTGTTTGTGCGCCTTGAAACTGGGTATTGGCATGTTTGTCTTTTTTCCCTTATTATAGGGCTTCTCGAGGGCACAGAAGCCCGAGGCATACCACATCGAACACGGGGAATTGTTTTCCATCTGAGGTTTTCCTCAGCTTCCCATGTTTAACACAGGGTATGTCGTGAGTTTAACATCTTGCGGAGATGGATCAGACTAATCGGAACACTGAGAGTGGATCAGATTGAAGGAACCCCTATGGGGAACACTGATATTGGGGCCAGCACATGGGCGCCTTCCTGGATACTATGGAGTGGAATGAGGTGGAATGATCCCACCAGGATGTGGCGGCCCGGGTAAGGATCAGGATGGGTAATGGAGTGTAGAGGGGCTTGAACCTCATGGTGGCTTCCTACGTATCCCCATGGAGGGGAATCAAAGTCTGTGTAGTTTGGTGATACGGTGGGACACCTGAAGAGGCAACTCGTGAGAATGAACACATGGATTAATGTCAGGAGGATGTAAGACCTCCGGGCTAGGGCATGAGCTTCCCGAGGCACGTGGGATTGAGGGAGAGGTCAGGATGATATGTGGGTGTGGGATATGGGGATTACGCTCTAAGACGGCCTATAATGGTGGGTATGGGGATTACGCTCTAAGGCATCCCATAACGGTGGTTGTGAACTGACGTGGATGGGTCGAAACAACTTAGTGATGGGCTTGAACCTTGTGGAGGCTTCCTACGTACCATGCGTTAACACGGATCAAAGTCCACGTAGTTCAGGGAATATAGTTTAACATCATGCGGGATGAGGGCATACCGTTTAACGTCATGCAGGATGACATAAAGTTTAACATCATGTGGGATGAGCAATTTGGGGCTTATGCTCTGAGACGACCCAAAGTGTTGGCGAACCGACGTGGAGAAGTCAGAATGACCGGGTGGTGGGATTGAACCTCGTGGAGGCTTCCTATGTACCGTGTGTTAGCACGGATCAAAGTCCATGTAGTTTGCTCGGATAGGGCTTATGCTCTGAAGCATCCCATGACGGTGTCATGGTCGATGCTCTCTCTATGAACACGTGAGTCATGATCAGTGTGAGAAATAAGAGGCAGCAGGGACCAGATGATCATGTTGCGAAGGGTGCGTCCGTGAGAAGCGGAAATGGGCTTATGCGTTGAGTGGACCAAAGAGGAAATAGGGGCTTACGCATGGTTATCAGCCCTTAGTACCAAGACTTAATCTAGGATGGATGCCCGTGGTGCGACAAGGAACATTAGGAGAGGGACTCCACTGGCCTTGCCAGTGGGGAAGTACGGAGGTGCATGGGTGCAACCTTCCGCAAGAGAGGCTAGGGTCTTAAGCTCTAAGGCATCCCTTCCCCTGTGGACAAACGCCACTCCAAAAGTAGGATATAATTCCATGAGAGGAAGATTCCATTTGCGTGGAGATGAGAGGCGTAAAGAATGTCCAAGACGGGGGGACCCTACGTGCGAAGAATGAGGTAGGACCACAGTTTAACGTCATGTGTTGAGGATGAGGTGCTTGGCAGTTTAACATCCTGCGGCTCAGACGAGGGGGGTTCGCTCCACACCCCTAGGGCTTACATGCCCAACACCCTCTACCCCTTGTGGGAGGGAAGGCATCGGCAAGGCCGTAGTGAAGGGGGGTCGCAGGGAGAACCATCTAGGGGTCCACATTAGCATGGCTATGAGAAGAAGCAATAGTCGTTAGCGTGCCTATGCGAAGAAGCATAAGGCAAAGCAATGCAACGGGAAACACCACCCAAGGGACCTTGAGGTTACTTTGTAAAACCACGGAAGGCCGTACAAGAAAACAATGCATGGCGTACATGCCCGGTATGGAAGAAATCGGGCACCGAATCAGAGAGGCACCCAGGGGCGTCAAGGTGAGGGGTCCTGGGATTTGCGCTCAAAGAGAAGGTTTGTGTTCAAAACATCGGGATGACGCAAAATTGGGTCAGAGGATTGTGTGCGGATAGGGGATTGTGTGCAACAGCCTTGGATTGCGCATGGAGGCAATGGATGATCCCTAAGTCATGGAGAAACCTAATAGAGGGATTGCACGCAATTTGGCAGGGATTGCGCACAATTGGAGGGGATTGTGCATAAGGGGAAAGGATTGCATGTAAAGGAAGAACCCGGAGGAGTTAGAAAATTCACTTAAGCCAGTGGGGTTGCGTGAAAAGGCGAACCCCGGGGAAAGGTTGCGCGAAAGGTGGATTACCTGGAAGACATCTTGCGCACGCGGGAGTCCGAATTGCACGCACGAGAGCTGGTCCGAATTCTTCAACCCCAAAACGGTTGGGGTTGCCTTATTTTTATAGGCATTTGCCGGCACGGAAACAGACCGGCGCGTGAAATCCTCCACGCTAGGACCCATCGGCGCGGAACCAGGTGCGCAAAATTGCACGCCGAGGTAGTTCCTTTTTGCAAATCATGGGATCCCCTCGCGCGAACAACATTTTTTCACGTGAGTTCCCTTTAATTTCTTGCACCACTTCCAGGTCCTCCGGACCGGGCCTCTGAGTCCGAATATGACTTCTCTTCATCCGTTCAAAACATCCCCTAGGAGTTACAGACTTTTTCAGCATCTACAATAATAAATCAACTTCAAATAATCTTAAAATCCATCAAAGGATGTTGACCTAGATGAAATCAAAACTATTTGAGAGAAATTTATCTTTTTATTTGAAATCATTTAAAAGTCACATAATTTTAAAATAAAACATTTTATTTGAAGATATTATTATAATATTTTAAGTGAATAATCAACAATTTTATAACAGCGGAAAATAGCTGCACCCACCGTATAAGTTAAAAAAGACATTCTTACCTTAATTCTGTCAAAAAGGTTAAAAAGGACCTTGTTTGGAAAATGACAGAAAGATTACTTTATAAACCTCCTATATAGTCAACAAGGGTATAAATTAATTTAAACCATAGTATGTAAAATAGTAATAATGATTTGAAATACATTTTTAAGAAACATGGATGTGGATGATAAAGAGGTCCTAGTAGATAATTACATATAAACAACCTCAGATAATGAAGAGATTGTGAAATAAACCATTACCTTGTATTTTTCCTTAGTCGATGGTATGATAAACTCAAGTATAATAGTTAAAAAATTGTTATAAAATTATACAATAACCATATACATAATTATGATATCATATATGATCTTCTAATAATGATTTGTTAATAATATTTTAGTATTATCGTCATTTCGGGTGTTAACTTACTAGTTTTCTTTTACATGTTTTGTTACATAAGCCATGTTTATTATGGATAGGTTGTATCTTATTCATATCCAGAATGATATAAAGTCCTTAAACGTTATTTTTAATCATCAAATGAGAATTAGACTTGCATGGATACGATGTGGAATGAATCTCATCGTGTTCGTGGAGACGGTAGTCCGTACGTACGCACGAGTGACAATATCATTCTTTTGATATTTAAATAATGTATATTTGGATGGTATATCATATAAATAGAATTATTATCATGTTATATTTATTGTTTAAAAGAATTAAACATCATTATTATACCCATCTAAATAATAATGTATTGAATTACAATTACACCACGACTTGGAGATGGTAAGCCGTACGTACACACGTATGGTGACATGTCATTCAAAGGATGGATGTAATACTGAATATGGTTGTACCATATTTATAATAACATCAAAGTAAATAGAAGACATTGGATTTATTATTTTAGAATGGAAATAACAATGAAATAAGAAGTTGAAGAAAAAAGTAACTTGAAAGAATGTGGTGAAAAAATTACCTCTTTTTTGAATTCTTCCTTTTGATTTGAACAAAAGGTCTCCTTAGGTTGGCTTTCTGATCAAAATAAGAACTCTAGGTTGAATTGAGGGAAGTTTAGAGGATATTCGGGCAGTTTTTGGCCGAACCAAAAGGCTTTGACGGTCTGAAGAATTGGTTAGAAGTGGTGTCCTTTTATAAGATGTGTGAGGGGAACCTTAGGAAAAGCCAGAAATATTATTTTATAATAAATACATATTCAGTTTCCAATGGATAAAAAGTGTATTATTATAAGTATAAGGTGGGTATTCGTCTAAAACCTTTCAACCAATATATTTTAGATAGGTTTGGGTCATTATATTAACCATATCTTTTAGTTTTAACTCTTAGTTAATTAGTTTGACATTTACCATGTCACTTTGTATTTTTATATTATATAGTTAATAAACAAACTATATACATCCCAAAGACCACAAAGTGTACCATTAATGATACACCTATCATTATATAAGTCCTTTGGCCGAACCATAGATTTTTAGGAATATAATATCAATTAATAATATAATATTTGTTTTAAAAACTCTTTTATGTCAATCTTGACACTATTGAGTATTTTGTTTTTGATAATTTCATAACAGCATTTTTACTTCAAAAAAAATTATATAACCAATTCTAATATGTCATATTAACCTAAACATTTATTGTAATTCATAAAAAGTCTCAAATTACTTTTTTTATATTTATAATATCAATTATTTTAATATTTCATTAATTAGATAATTACCACATCACTACTGTGTCCTAAATAAATTTAATTATTTAATGTATTAAAATTATAAATAAAATACCATTATGTAGGGAATCATTTTAGATTTCTAATGAATATTTCTAATCTAATTTATCTTATGTATAACTCTATATTAAAAATGTTTTAGTAATTAAACTTTGATTTTAACTCTTTTAACTCTTCTTTGAATTAAATAATAATAAATGTCCTAGTCTAATCCAAGTGGACATAAATTATAATATTTTATTCCTAAGGTTGTTTTTGTTTGAGATAAACTTTTCCAATAGAATTAGGACATGTTTTAGGGTAATATTAATATCATTTTTACCCTTAATTACCCTATTTACTCTTAACCGTGGTAAATAAAAGTAAGAAGTTACTATTCACCAAAAATTATTTTTATCTTATTGAACCAAATTTTACTCTTTGATATTAACCGTGTCTATAGGATTTTTGAAATTACACTCACAGAAGCATTAAAATTACGTTTTATGTGAATTTCCAAATTCTCCTAGGAGGTGTGTAAAAGACGGTGAAAAGATCAATAAACTTTTTATATATCTAAAATTATTCTAAACAAAATCCAATGAATTACATTGAACTTATATAGGTATTATGAATCTATATTGACATAAAATAAATTTAAATAAAATAAATAATTATTTAAATAAAAAAGTCGGTTTAAACTAAAAACTCAGTGTTTTTCACTATTCATCAAAAATTGAATGTTTTCAGAAAAATACCAAAATTTCACCCCAGGCTAATTTTGATATTCCGAATCCAAAAATGAAATCCATTGTGAAATATAATATTTATAAAATTTTAAAAAGTGGTTATTACTATTCATAATGCCTTGTTTGATTGGTTGTGGTGTGTGTTAGAACTCGAAGTTGCATACAACACTCATTTGCTACTGTATTATTCAAAGAGAAGCGTAACATGGAAGCTTGTGGGGTTACACAATTACATTTCTTTCCTTATTTGTCTGAGGGAACATTTTCTAGAAAGCATGACTTCTTTATGATGCTAGAAAAAATCACCTCTAAGAGTGTTCCATACTAAATCTCTTTAGTATCGTTTCAATATATGTACCTTTCCTTAGCCCAAGAAGTCTCTTGGAATTATCATGATGGATCTCATTACAAAGAATATATGTTACCACAGCTAATTACTACATTGACAATAATTTATTCTTCCAGATAATAACAGACTATAAGACTGGTATTTCACTTTTATGTGCAATATTCATAAACAAATACTATTTAAAAAATGGTGCATGTCCCACAAATCTATTTATAGACACGAGGCTCAAATTAATTCCTTATGAAACCCAATTCCAATGTGGATTCATCAAAATGATTTTTTAACAACATATATTGTTTCTTTAGTTGATAAATGGATCTTTATAACTTGCATATCTTTTTGAATCATTTGGATTCTGAAACCCTTCTGGTTTGTCATATAGACATCTTCCTGAAAATTCTTATTAAGAAAAAAATGTTTTGACATACATTTTACAATTCTCACAATCATGATAGGATACAATAGAACGTATAATTCTAATGGATTTCATCATTTCAACTGTTGAAAATGTTTTATCATAGTAAATTCCATGATGCTGCTTAAAACTTCTTGCAACTTCTATTTACTATTTCATACTGAATTCACATTTTCAACCAATAATGTTTACATCACCAGAGGTTTAACTGAAATCTGGATTTTTTTGGTACATGGAATCCATTTCATAGTTCATGTATTCATTCCACATGGAAATATGTGTACCAATTAAAGCATCTTTTTTTGTTAGTATATCATTACAATCAACTAACAATGAGTCACCATCCTTGTGAACTATAAAACCATAATGTTCTATTTATGTATCTTCTCTTTTATTCCTACATAGTACTTGTTTCTCTAGAACAATTTCTTCTTACAAGTGGATTTGTGACATTTATTCCTATACCAACTCTTGTGCACCTTAATCCTTGACCAAATAAATGTTTATCTCTCTCCCACAATATATATTGGAGATATGATCCCTCTTCAGGAATAGGGAACTTAATCTAACTATAATATTTTTTTATAAGGTGTTGTATAAGTAATATACCCATTTTTTCATGGGATATCCTATAAAGGAACACTTTGAGACTTATCGTGAAATATTTTTACCTGAAGAGCCCTTGACAAACATTTCTCTTCCCCACACATGTAAATTTCTTAACATGGGTTTTTTTCGACCCAAAATTAATTTATATTTCAATTTATTGATTTAGTTGGTACATGGTTTAATATGATTGAATATTTTTGTAATAAATATCCCAAAAAATATAATTGAAGACTCTCATGACTCATCATTGATCTCACCATGTCCAACAATGTGTGTTTCACCCTTTCTCTTACACCATTACATGTAGAAGTGTATGGAGGAGTGAGTTGGGATAGGATCCCAAACACGTATTGGTGATCAATGAATTTTTTATTAAGATATTATCCACCCGGGTCTGAGTATATTTTCTTAATATTATTACAAAGCTACATTTCAATATCATTCATTTATTGATCGAATTTATAAAAATAATCATACTTATACCTCATTATGTTGAAATATTCAAATCTATTTGAAATATTAGTAAACCTTATGAAGTATGTGTGCCCATCCATTTATTCAATAGGAAATTATCCACAAACATCAATATAAACTAATTCAAGATGATATTTATCACTTTAAAACATCCCACTAAATGAAGATTTGTTCATTTTACCTTATAAACATGTGGTATATGCATAAATTGGATTTAATTCAAGAGAATATAAATATACATCATGATGTAATTATGTCAAGTTGTTTTTATTTACATGTGTAATCGAGTGATGATATTGTTGTGTGTGGTATTATTATTGGGAAGTACCATCATTATCGATTTCCATTACATGGTTCATGTAATCCAACACATAAAAACTCTTATTTAAATTATATGTACTATAAAAATAATATATTTAAAAAATATGAAACATTTATTCACAAATTTTAATTTAAATCCATTTTTATCAAGTCTGAATATAGAAATAATGTTCTTTTTGTAACAAATGGAATGTAATAACCACATGGAAAACCCAAGATCATTTCGATTGGCAACGTGAGGTGGTTGTCGTTGATAAATACAAAAACAATTTTATATCCATTGTATTTGACGCACACCTGTCGTAGGGCATGGCAAAATAATTTTTTCCTAAGTTAAAATGTAGTAATGTGGTTGACCTAGGATGTCTCCCGAAGAGGAGTGCACACAAAATGGGCTGTCACTTTAAAACGGGGGTAAAATTGTGGTGAACGGAAATTTGAAATTCAAATGATTGAAAAACAATGAAATTAAAAGGGTGATTAGGTCGGGGTCAGTTTCCTAATTATAATGCTATCCTTGTTCAATTTAATTCAAACCTCTTCTTCTTAGTTGATTAAAGTGAGTTTCTACAATCGTTTCCTCTCACTTCCTTGGTAAAATTGTTATTGTGAGAGAAAACCTTACCAAGATCTCGGTTTGGTCAACTCTCCTTCCATGTGTAAAATAGTTGTATTGAATATTCTTAATTGAAATGGGAAATACCCGATCGGATTTTTTTTATCCCAAACAATCAATAACATTCACTACACCTTTTACAAGTACTGACGATCGTCGAGTACTTCACCACTAATTCCTGGTTTATTCCATCGTATATAAACCAGAAATTAGTGGAGGGAGATTATGATTATTTTACCAAGGCCAAAAATAAATAACGGAATTAATATTCAAGAACAATCGCACTTGATTATAAAATCCTCTATAATAAATTGAAAACAACTTTGAAGAAGAAAGAAATTTATTCAATTGCGTCCAAGAACTCAAGCATTACAATATAGAAAACCAACCCTTCCCCAATCACTCCAAAAGTTTACCCCACCATGGTAAGGGTAATCGAGTTGAATGGGGAAGAATAAGGCATTAAAAAACTATGAAAAATAAAATAAATAAAAGATAAAGCTGAAAATTTCTCCTTCTTGGTGTCCCAGAAGGAATGGGGTCGAGAATGGATGCCTTGAGAGGGTGGAGCTCTCCTCCTTTTATAGCCAGAATGTTTCCCCCGAATGTCGATGCGTTTCAGCCCAATTACATGACATCTTCACGCGTTTAGCCCTTCATGAATGTTGTTCATAATTCCCTTTTCCGTGGCTCCTCAAAATTCCAGCTGATTTGGACATGTATTCCGAGAGTTATGGCCGTTTTACCTTGAGCATTTATTCTGTCCAGTCAGACTCTCCAAAACGAAATCCTCCGGATTAGGGTGCTTTAATGACCCAATAAACGGACAATTCACTCGGTTCATCCTTCATAAACGATGCTCCAAAACTCTTTGCGCGTCCACCCACTGAATTTCACTAGCTTTGGGCCCATAGTGGATGAGTTATGGATCCCACATTAAAACTAGGCATAACTGAAAACAGTTTTCTTGAGCCAACTTGTGAGCTTATTTTGAGCTTCCATATGGCAGATTCAGATTTTGGTCCAAATATATTAAATGAAGCCCTGGATGTGTAGAATCTGTAAAGGAAATAATTTTTCAATTTTGATCAGTGTAGATAATTTTATGGCCAACCTACCGAAATAATTTAAAACTGTTAAAAATCCAAAATGGCCAATTTTTACTATTCAGCTCAAAATAACACCATTATCATAAAAATGAAACAATTCATCTTAGAGGAACAATTTTGTGGGTTTAAAACAATGATATTCAATATAAATTAATTGAAAATATTTTCTCTATCAATTCCCCCACACTTAGCACTTGGACTCCTGGACAAGTAAAAATCAAATCAAATCAAAATCAAAACACATATCAATGAGATCAATCAAATCAATTTCAAGAAACAAAAGGATATCATGCCTCATCAAAAACTGTTATTTCAAGTTCTCCATTTAAGATTTTAATATATTTCCACTTCATTTCTTATCCCATGCACACAAAACACCTACCTCACATGAATTTTCTCTCATCTCATAAATGTAAAGGCTGAACAAGGCTTTTCTCATACAAACTCACACAAGAGTCACCATAGGTTTGATAAATTCCTACTTCTCCACCCGATGTGAGTCAAGGACATGTGATTCTCATGAGGACTTTTCAGGGTTGTTTTGTGGCTTCCGGTTGGTAGGATTTAGATGTTAAAAGTTCTGAGGCCGAAAAAAGAAGGATTGGCTCTTATTGAAGCATAATTGCAAGATTCTAGTTTTCACTCAAATATGGTCTCCTTCACTTCCAATTTGTTGAAAATAGGATTCATCATCATTCAATCAGCTCAGCAGAAAACATTTCAATCTTTTCAAACATAATTTTTTTAAAGCTCCAGATAGGCACAGCTTTCTTTTGGAAACTCCAGAAAGGCACAACTTCTCTTTTGGAAGCTCCAGAAAGGCACAGCTTCTCTTGTCATAAAAGCTCCAGAAAAGGCACAGCTTTCAACAGAATAATTTTTCAGCATCACACACATCTCTTCCACAATTTAGTTTCAACCCAAAGTATAACCAAATGAGGTAGTACACCACAAGACATCTTCCCCCACACTTAAGTTCAACTAGATCATGCAATTTTACTTCAAGAGCAGGTATGATAGGGAAAATTGGCTTGTAATGTGGCTAACCTAACAGGAAATTAATGGATACTAGGGGATACAATGAAGGATAAATGTAAAGGTGGGCCATAATGAAAAGGATTATTTTGAAAAGGGGGCTTCAAAAAAAATAAATGCCTCAATCATTTAAAACACACGTACCCCAACCCTCAAGTTTTGAAAGGAATAAATCAAATTCTGGTTAAAGCAAGCATGGTCTGGTTCTCTCAAGAAATGAGGTGAATGAAAAGAATATGACAAAAATGGTTCAGAAGCCTCACAGGAAAGTTATTTCAAAGATATAGATAGTGAAATATGGCATGAGATTTAAAAATCAGTGTACTTTTCATGAATTTCCAAAATATTTGAACTTGAAACAAAGTTATTTCAGCATTAATTTAAGATCAGTTTCATGAAATAGACTGGTTCACTCATTGACATGGGTTTCAAAAATGGTATTGATAATCATTTCAGCTCAAAAGTATCAGAAACACACCAAAAATAGAAAAATAAACACACAAAAATTTGAAAACATGCATTTTTTTTATTTTTTATTTTTGAAAACAAACATCAAATAAAAATCCTATACTACAAAGGTTCCCTCCCCCACACTTAAATGATGCAGTGTCCTCAATGCATTTATATGGATTTAACATGTAAGAATATTTCTGATTGAATCACAACAGCAAGAATGTGTGAAGGAGAGGTACAACCTGATTTATTTGCAGTGCAACATTGAGTTAACATCCTATGTGTTTCACTCTAAAAACCTACAAATAAAATAACAATAGTAAATATAAGATATTTATTGAAAGAAATGAAAATAGAAATAGTATGAGAATAGAAGGATAAAACTTGGTTTAATCCCCCTAGTGGGCCCTGGGTTTTGACTGCCTCCAGAGGGGTAGTTGTAATTGGTTATCCCCAATCTGATGGTGGGTGAAGTTTCTTGCTCATGAACCAAAAAAAACTTTTCTTTCCATGATGAAATTCTTCCTTTTTCTTCAGGGTTCCATCGATAAAATGCACCAAGTCCACCCCCATTGTAATGAGATACAACATGCATGGTGGGGGTAGGACAATTAATGAGTCCAAATCTTTCTTGGGTTCCGCATGAACAACATCTTCTTTATTCTCCAGTGGTTGCTGAAGGTATGATACATCTGTGGAAAATTCAAAGGCAATGTCAGAGTTTAACTCTATTTGAAAAAAATTAAAGCATGAAGAATCAATATCAAATTCTTCCCTTTCAAAGTAAGTAGGTTGTGTCTCATTTTCCTCTAGAAAATCCACTTTGATCTTCTCATGTTCTCCCTTCATTATTTGTTCAACCGGTTTGGGGAGCTCTAGATGTTCCTCCATGGATGACTTTTCTTTTTCATCTTCTTCCTCCAAGGAAATACATGTGTTGGCTGAATCTGAAAAATTAAAATAAGGGGATGTAATACTCAATTTAGTTTCAAAAAAATAAAAAGATAACGAGTTTATGAAAAGATTGACTCCCTGATCTTGTTTGGATTCAATTGGTTCTTCAATGGGAGGTGCTTCTTGAAGTTGAATTTCCCTCGATAGAGGTAGGAAGTCAGACTCCTCTATCTTCTCTTCAAATTTCACTGATTTGTTGGTTTCTTTCTTCAATTTTGTTTAATCATCTACATTATGAGGAATAGTTGGCTCAAGAAGTTCCTCACACTCATTCCAGAAGTTATCCAGATCTTTTTGATCTCCCATATGTATTTCACTTGCTAAATCTTCTTCATCAATCTCATCTAACATTGATTAAGATGGGTTCAATGGATCTTCTTTTAATTTCATCAATGCTTCCATGGGTTCTTCAACTTGTAGTATTTGTGGGGATATTTCTTCCATCAATTTTTCTGGTTCGGGCTCCATTTGTTGTTGATCCTGGGATGCATTTACTTGTTCCGCAATCCACTGTATTGAGGTCTCTAGGTTTTGAAGTGTTTGACTAATTCTTTCAAATTGGGATTCAATATCTTTGTGAACTTCTTCTTCTTGGTGTTGTACTTTGGTTATGTCTTCATAAAATTCCGGAAAATACTCCTGAAGTTCAATTAATTCTCTAGCCAATCCCTCCAACACTGGGTATTCAAGGTTCTCTTTAAGGTTTTCAATGAGATCCTTGAATTCATCCTCTGTGATGATTTGGATTCGAGCTCCCCGAATTTGTTTAGCCAAGAAAGAAACTTTATAATCTATAGACCAAGGTGATTCAATAATTGGTTCTCTCACTGGTGGGTAATTGTTCCATGAATTAAAGAAATAATCATTTGAAAACAACATGGCAAATGATTTTTTTTTAAATTGAAAAAGTCAAATATTTACAGTTAGTTTGTGGCACTACCTCCCCGGAAACGGCGCCAAGTTTGACGCACGCCTGTCGTAGGGCGTGGCAAAACAATTTTTTCCTATGTTAAAATGTAGTAATGTGGTTGACCTATGATGTCTCCCAAAGAGGAGTGCACACAAAATGGGTTGTCACTTTAAAACGGGGGTAAAATTGTGGTGAACGAAAATTTGAAATTCAAATGATTGAAAAACAATGAAATTAAAAGGGTGATTAGGTCGGGGTCGGTTTCCTAATTATAATGCTATCCTTGTTCAATTTAATTCAAACCTCTTCTTCTTAGTTGATTAAAGTGAGTTTCCACAATCGTTTCCTCTCACTTCCTTGGTAAAATTGTTATTGTGAGAGAAAACCTTACCAAGATCTCGGTTTGGTCAACTCTCCTTCCATGTGTAAAATAGTTGTATTGAATATCCTTAATTGAAATGGGCAATACCCGATCGGGTTTTGTTTATCCCAAACAATCAAGAACATTCACTACACCTTTTACACGTACTGACGATCGTCGAGTACTTCACCACTAATTCCTGGTTTATTCCATCATATATAAACCAGAAATTAGTGGAGGGAGATTATGATTATTTTACCAAGGCCAAAAATAAATAACGGAATTAATATTCAATAACAATCGCACTTTATTATAAAATCCGCTATAATAAATTGAAAACAACTTTGAATAAGAAAGAAATTTATTCAATTGCGTCCAAGAACTCAAGCATTACAATGTAGAAAACCAACCCTTCCCCAATCACTCCAAAAGTTTACCCCACCATGGTAAGGGTAATCGAGTTGAATGGGGAAGAAGAAGGCATTAAAAAACTATGAAAAAGAAAATAAATAAAATAGAAAGCTGAAAATTTCTCCTTCTTGGTGTCCCAGAAGGAATGGGGTCGAGAATGGATGCCTTGAGAGGGTGGAGCTCTCCTCCTTTTATAGCCAGAATGTTTCTCCCGAATTTCGACGCGTTTTAGCCCAATTAAATGACATCTTCACGCGTTAAGCCCTTCATGAATGTTGTTCATAATTCCCTTGTCCGTGGCTCCTCAAAATCCCAGCGGATTTGGACATGTATTCCGAGAGTTATGGCCGTTTTACCTTGAGCATTTATTCTGTCCAGTCAGACTATCCAAAACGAAATCCTCCGGTTAGGGTGCTTTAATGACCCAATAAACGGCCAATTCACTCGGTTCGTCCTTCATAAAAGATGCTCCAAAACTCCTTGCGCGTCCACACACCGAAGTTCACTAGCTTTGGGCCCACAGTGGATGAGTTATGGATCCCACATTAAAACTAGGCAGAACTGAAAACAGTTTTCTTGAGCCAACTTGTGATCTTATTTTGAGCTTCCATATGGCAGATTCAGATTTTGGTCCAAATATATTAAATGAATCCCCGGATGTTTAGAATCTGTAAAAGAAATAATTTTTCAATTTGGATCCGTGTAGATAATTTTATGGCCAACCTACCGAAATAATTTAAAACTGTTAAAAATCAAAAATGGCCAATTTTTACTATTCAGCTCAAAATAACACCATTATCATAAAAATGAAACAATTCATCTTAGAGGAACAATTTTGTGGGTTTAAAATAATGATATTCAATATAAATTAATTGAAAATATTTTCTCTATCATTATTCACATAGATCTACCCCCCTTGATAATTTTTGGTGAATCTAATTTGTTCCAATATTTAAATACATATGTGATAAAAACGTGTTTTATGTAATAATAAATTTTTAGAACAGATAAATTTCACTTGATCAAAAATTCACCTAAAACATCTCCTTGCTTTTTTGGATGGTTGAATTTTTCATCTAGTGGGCCTTCTTACCACATGGTAAATAGATAACATCTTGTTACCTAGAACTCCCTAGATTTTATATTTATGTGGAGGGCATGAAGAATATTTAGGATTAAATATATTCACATTATTATTCGATATTTTCACTATAAGGAAAGAATTATTTTTACTCTTTTTATCCTCATATACATGGTAAAGAAGAGTGAGAAGATCTGGAAGAGACTTCACAATGATTTTCGTATGAAAATCCATAATGAAACTGAAGATTCACTAAGGGAGTGATGTTAGAC
>CAUJRU010000089.1:1872729-1945493 GCA_963277665.1 Viscum album
TCCTCAATTTCTATCTCCACCTTTTGTGAACATCAAACAATCTCATCAAGCATCAAAAGTCTCTTAGGGATATCACCCTTTAATGATATGGTTTTAAACCACAAAACAAAATAGTCTACATATAACAACCCATAATTTACATACATTTATATTATATCATAATTGAATTATACTTATTACAACATATAACAAAACCATGATAGGACCGTATAGGTATAGTTTCTTTAGAAACTGGGAAACATAAACAACTGGTACATAAAGCATCTACATTGTCTCACATTTATTTCATCATATCTAGAGTCCCTTTTAGCATATCCTACTTAATATCCTTCTTCCTGACCTGGGAAAAAGAAAACATAAAAAAGGCTGAGCTCAAATGCTTAGTAAGGGTAAATAAAGGAAATATCAATCATATCATATTCATAAGAACATAACATTTTGGAAATCTTATCCTACAAAAGAGATCATAAAATCATAACATGGGATAAATCATAGTAGTGAAATTGCAATACCAATAATCATAACATAAAACATAAAACTTTTTGGCATATAAAAATAATCATAGAAAATCATTTCTTATTATTCAAGACTCATTTCCTAGACTATCTTAGCGGAAAAAGTCCATTTCTGAACCAAGTTCACTCCTCATTCCAGTCCTGTGTCACAGAACCAGTTTAACTTGTCATTCCAGCCATGTCTATCTCATGAGATATAAATCATTACCCAATGTATTGGAAGGAGATATAGGTCCCACCCATCTCATAATGATACCATTCTTATGTGTACCACAAGATCATAAATCATACATCATATCATAACCCATGTAATAAAAATGGGATTCTTAAACATCATGCCATCATAACATAATCTATATAAAATAAAAGGACGTCATAAAAATAATTCCATCATAACATAATAAAATCAATGTAAAAATCGGGATAGAAACAAAACACTATATTATCTTACATGGATTTTTTTTTGATAAAACGCTTGAACTCCATTCTTGAGGAAAATATCCTTTCTACTTCAAAAACATTTTTCCTTTTTTAATATGTCATAAAATTTTTAAACTAAAAGAAGTTGATTAAAAATAAACTTGAAAACTTTTAAAGGAATCTTCATGGAAATAATGTTTTTTGAAATCATAAAATCTAATCATGCTGTATAAGTTAAAAAAAATATTTTTCTCGTACTTTGGCCAGAAAAGTAGAAAAGTACCTCGTACTAAAAATGAAAAAAGATTCCTTTCATATATTTTACTAAAAAATCACCAATGAGTAATAATAGATTTAAAAAAAATTTGGAGGATAGGAATAATATTACATATTGAGGAAACATAAATGTGTATGATAAATACACCCCAGTAAATACCAAAGTTTAAACAACCTCAGATAAAATTGAGATTGTGTGATTTTCCCTTACCTTAGGTCTGATAAGATTTTTACTTTTCCAAACCTTATTTATAATAATTTAAATAATTTTATTTACATATTCCAGAATCATACTCATTGTTATGATATCATATATGGTCATATTCGTAGCTTCTTATTAGTAATATTTCATTGCTACTTGTTATTTGGGTGTTCATTGCTTTATGTTCTTATGCTTGTTTTGTCGAATAAATTCTTATTCCTCTTTTAATTTTATAGATAACTCTTTAACAGAATGGTATTAGTGTATTATTATCATATTTATTCAATCAATTAATTTATATAATCATGGTTTAATTAAGATCATGTTGAACGAATCACATCGCATTGTGGAGACGGTAAGCCGTACATACACACGAGCGACGATATCGTTCCCATAATTATTGAATGGTATAGGATTGAATGATGGAATGTCTCAGAATTAGTATCATGTTTTAATAATCATATATATTTATTTTATATACCATTATACCCATCCATGTAAGGTGGTGGTGGAAAACAGATTACAACACGGAATGGAGATGGTATTCCGTACATACGCATGTGTGGTGATTTATTTTCCGTAGGAAGGATAGAATGTGAAATATGGTTGTTTCATATTTATAAAAAAATATATTTATATTAGTGATACTTATGTTATTAATTTATGATGAAACAAATAAAGAAGAAGAGCTATAAGAAGAAATAAAATGAAAAGAATCGGTAAAGGATATTATCTCTTCTTTGATGCGCCTCTTCTTAACCTCATATTAGGGCACAAATGATGGTCGTTGAAGAAGAACATGACCTCTAGTATGTTTCTAGGGAAGTGGATAAGAGAAGGTTTCAGGGGTTGGATGAGATTGAAGGCTCAAAGTGGTGTGAGGAGGAGAGGGAGGAGGTGCCCGTTTATAAGGGGAGAGGGGCATATTTGGAATTATAAGAAATATTAATTTATAATAAATTCCAACCCCACTTAAAAACCTCCAAAAATGACTCAAATCCAAATACTAGATTATATATGGTTTCAATACTGTCAACCAATAAATTTTAGACAAGTTTGAAATTTATTTTAAACATTGTCAACTTGATTTATCCTTGTATAATCTATTTAATTTTATTTGTGGTAATAATATTCTAAATTTTAAATCATCATAAATAATTACTTATATGTTGTTAATTGACCATAATTGTATACTTTATTACATTTTCGAATATATAAATTTTAATTTATAATTTTTAAATAATCTTTGTGATTTTTTAAAAAATTTATAATATGCAATTTTTATAAAATAACAATAGTGTCAATTTTGACACTATTCATTTATTTGAATTTAAATAAAATATAAACAGAATATATGTTCCAACTAAAAACTTTAATAGATTCATAACATGTCATATGTATCTAGAAAATTAGTGGAGAATATTAAATCATTCATATAATATATATTTTAATTCTTTTAAAATCATTTATTTGATAATTCAAACAATGAAACAATTTCAACATCACTATTGTGTCATAATTAATGATAATTATTTAATCCCTAATTATTAAAAATAAACTCACATGAGGTAAATAATTTTATTATATTTTTTGAGACTATTCATGTTCGAAGATTCATGAAGTTTATCACTAAATTAGAATTATTATACTTATAAGATTTAAGAGAGTGACATGTTGTCACTTTCTTTGGTTTTAATAATAATTAAATTATTTTAGCGGTCAAAAGTAAATAAAATTATTTTATTCCAACCCTTAGGTGATAAGGGTCTAACTTTAGTCATAAAATAGATTTTTTTTAGGTGTTAGGGTAATTTTATAATCTTATTTTTACCCTTAAGAATCCGATTTACCTTTAACTCCAGTAAATAAAAATTATCGTAGTTACTATTAAAAATATAAAAAAATTAAAAGTAACCTATTAACATAATTTGGACCCACTGAATCCAAATATGGAATCCATTTTTTAAAATTCAAAATACATAAGTTGCAGTAATTAATTTAAAAATTTATGTCGTTGTTAAGAAAACTGGTTTTAAAAGTTAAAATATTGCCAAGGATTGAAATTTTTTACCTATTAATTCAATGTAAAATTAATGGCAATGTCATACATTATATTAAATGGTAAAAATATATTATATTTATACTTTAAAACCATTGAATATTATAATTTAACCATATAAATTATTGCGATGAAAAAAGTTGTTTTTAATTAAAATATAACGTGTTTTTAATATTCATTAAAATATGAAAGTTATCAGAATAATAAGAAAGATTTATCCAAAATAAATTTTTATATCTTGATTCTAGAAAAGAATTTCATTTTTTCAAATTGAACTGATAAACATGTCAGAAATGGGATTTAAAGTTGGTGCGCCATCCAAAGGCGGCAAAACTACATTTTTTTTAAAAATACTTATTTTACCTGAAAAATTTATTTTGTTCAGATACCATGTTTTAGAAAATGTTTAAGATGAATAATAATGTTATAAAATTCAAAATGTGTTAATACTATTCATAATGGATAGTTCATAATAATATTATACTATATATCGTTGTTTAGTGAAACTCGATATTGCGTACAACACACGTTGTCGAGGAAGGTTTCTCTAGCGTATAACGCAAGACAAACTAGTGTTGTGTGTAGTGAAAGATTCCTTTGATGTTTGGTATAACATAAGACATAAAAAAAATATTTCTCATAAAATATTATGGTGTTTTTAGGGTCCAGAAAAATCCACAAAGGAGAACGATGATCCCCATTTACTCAAGGGAGATTCTGCCCAATTTTCCCCCAAAAGGCATGGGAAAATGTGGAAAAAACTCAAGGATGGCGAAGGAGGAACCGATCTAATGTTATTGACGCATGGCCAGTTCTGCGAGGCATCCCCCCCACCACGGACCGTTGTCGTTCGCGGAATGGAGGTGGAGATCCTCCGCGGGTGCGAAGCAGGGCGTGCTCCAACCCGATCCACCATTCCGAACCACCCCAGCCGCGATCTGTGTTAGCCGGCCCAAACCGCCTCCGCTGTCATTCGTGAAATGGAGGCGGGACCCTCCGCGGCGGTGAAGAACTCCCCTTGTTCGGTTCGCGTAGAGGAGAAGTGCTCAATAACCACCGCGAATTACAGATTGACGAAGTCAGCCATAAACTGGGTATTCAGTCATGGGCCTCCGCAAAAGGTGTCGTGTGACCGAAGATACATCTTTTTCACCACTCTATTAAAGGATACCGAGTGGGAAAGGAGAAATAGGGGAGATTTGGATTCGGAGAAAGGAGACAGAGAGGATATCAGTAAGATTCGGGTGGAAGGATTTCCATGGAAGGCTTATGATTTCTAAAGTTCCAGTTCGCGAACCAGAGTAGGTATGAACCTGGGAATGAACTAATAATGAACTGAAAACACATAATAATTTGGTGAACCATGAACTCAAAATAACATAAAAAGAGAAGACCGTGAACCATAGCCCCTATGTGGATGTACTCCCCATGGACTAGGGAGTTTATGCCTCTTTTCCGATCCATCACGCCATGTAGCACCACCCTATGCGGGCGAAGCCCAGACCGGCAAACCCCCGACCGGAACCAACCTTGGCCACCGCTGCTCGTGTGGAACCCTCCGCGTGCCAACCTTGTACGTGGACCGATCCCGAAGCGGCGAACCCTCTTTGTTTGTGAGATTCCAATCAATCCATGGATCCTCCTAGTTCGTGGACGGCCTCTCAATCCGTGGAACCTCCTGGTTCGAGGACGACCTCTCAATCTGTGGACCCTCCTAGTTCGCAGATAGCCTCTCAGTCCATGGACCACCCTGGATTGCGGACGGCCTCCCCAGCCATGTAGCACTTCCCTAAGCGAAGGGCGCCATCACACATACCCCTGTGTGGTCCACTGAATCCTTCGAAGTTCCCGTTCCCTGAGCCACATAAGATCTTCGCGATCCGGCCAGATCCTCCATGACTCCTTCACTAGCCTACTCATCAGCCCTAAGCTGAGGCCTCCACCAGAGCCACCAGATCCATGTGGCGTAACCCTCAGGCACATCATCGCACCGTTTTGAGTTCACATACCCACGGTAAATAGGGGAAAATAATAACGAACCATACTTTACATACATTGTTATTACTTCAGAATTGAAACACACTTATTACAACATATAACAAAACCATGAAAGGACTGTATAGGTATAGTGTCTTTAGAAACTGGGAAACATAAACAACTGGTTCATAAATCATCTGCACTGTCTCCCTTTTATTTTATCATATCTAGAGTCCCTTTTGGCATATATTACTTAATATACTTCTTCTTGACCTGGGGAAAAGAAATCATACAAAAGGGTGAGTTCAAATGCTCAGTAAGGGTGAACAAAAGAAATATCAATCAAATCATATTCATAAGAACATATCATTTTGGGAAATCATAAACTGAAAAAGAGATCCTAAAACATGGGATAAATCATAGTAGTGAAATGTAATCCCAATAATCATAACTTAAAACATGAAAATTTTTGGCATACACAAATAATCATCTATAATCATTTCTTATTAGTCAGGACACACTGCCAAGACTATCTTAGTGGAAAATGTCCATTTCGGAACCGAGTTCACCCCTCGTTTCAGTCTTGTATCACTGAACCGGATTAACCTGTCATTCCAGACATGACATCTCATGAGATATAAATCTTTACCTAATGCATTGGAGGGAGATATAGGTCCCACCCATCTCATAATGAAACCATTCTTATGTGTGCCACAAAATCATAAATCATACATCATAGCATAACCCATGTAATAAAAATGGGATTCTTAAACATCATGACATCATAACATAATCCATGTAAAATAAAAGGACATCATAAAATTAATTCCATCATAAAATAATCAAATCAATGTAAAAATAGGGATTGAAATAGAACCCTATATTATCTTAGATGGAAAATAATTTTGATAAAACACATGAACTTCATTCTTGAGAAAAATATCCTTTCTACTTCAAAAAGATTTTTCCTTTATTAACATGTCATAAAATTTTAAACTAAAAGATGTTGATTAAAAATAAACTTGAAAACTTATAATGGAAGCTTCATGGAAATAATTTTCTAAAATTCCATTCGGGCCGTATAAGTTAAAAAAACATTCTTCTCGTACTTTGGCTGGAAAAGTCCAAAAGTACATCGTACAACAAATGATTCCTTTCATATCATTTACTAAAACTCACCGAAGGGTAAAATTGGATTTAAAAAATAGTAGGAGGATATAAATAATATTACATATTGTCGAAACATGGATGTGGAGGATAAATATGCCCCGGTAATTAACGAAGTATAAACAATCTCAGATAAAAATTGAGATTGTGAGATTTTACATTACCTTAGGTCCGATTTTCTTCGTACGTGTCCGAACCACCGGTATAATGATTTAAATAATGTTATTGAATTATTATAGAATCTTACTTATTGTTATGATATCATATATGGTAATATTCTTAGCTTCTTATTAGTAATATTTCACTGCTACTTATTATTTGACTGTTTATTGCTTTTTTGTTCTAATGCTTGTTTTGTTGAATAAATTCTTATTCTTATTTTTAGGTTATAAATACCTCATTTTCAGAATGTTATTTGTGTAATATATATCATATTTATTCATTCAATTGATTTATATTATCATTATGAAATGAAGATCATGTAGAACGAGTCACATCACATCGTGGAGACGGTAGGCCGTACGTACGCACGAGTGATGATATCATTCCCATGATCGGGGAATTGTATTTAAGTGCATGTATAATATTTCAGAATAAATATCACTTTAAAATGATCATATATAGTTATTATTTTCATCATTATACCCATCCATGTAAGGTGGTGGTGGAAAACAGATTAAACCACGGCGTGGAGACGGTATTCCTGACGTACGCACGCACGATGATTTCATTTTCCGTAGGATGGACAGAAGGTGAAATAGGGTTGTTTAATATTTATAATAACATATAAGTATATGAGTGATACTTATGTTATTACTTCATAATGAAACAACTAAATAAGAAGAAGTATAAGAAGAAATAAAGTTGAAAGAATCGGTAACAGACATTACCTCTTCTTTGAAGAGCCTCTTCTTAATCACTTATTAGGGAACTAAAGATGGTCTTTGAAGAAGACCAGGACCTATAGGATGTTTCTAGGGAATTGGAGAAGAGAAGTTTTCATGGGTTGGCTGAGCTTTAATGCTCAAAGTGGTGTGAGGAGGAGAGGGAGGACGTGTCCTTTTATAAGGGAGGAGAGGGGCACTTGAAGAAAAAACTTAAAATATTATTTTATTATAAAGTCATATTCAGTTTTTAATAGCTCCAAATTGATTTATTTCAAAGATAAGGTGGGGATGAGTCTAAAACTTTCAACCAATAGATTTTAGAAAATTTTAGATTATTATATTAACCTTTATGTTTTAGTTTTAACTCTTAGTTAATTAGATTGACATTTACCATGTCACTTTGTATTTTTATATTATATAGTTAATAAACTGACCATATACATCCAAGAGACCCCCAAGTGGTCCATTAATGATACAAATATTCTGATATAAGTATCTTGGCCGAACCTTAGATTTTTAGAAATATAATAACAATAAATAATATAGTATTTGTTTTAAAAACTAATTTATGTCAATTTTGACACTATTAGGTAAATGATTTTTTGTGAAAATCATAACAGCATTATTAGAAGAAAAAAAGTTAATTAAATAAATACTAAAATGTCATGTTAACCTAGAAAATTATTTTAATTCATAAAATGTCTGAAATTACATTTATTTGGCTATTTATAACATCAATTATGTTAATTTTTTATTAATAAGATAATTACTTCATCATCATTGTGTCATAAATAAAATAAATTATTTAATGTCTAAAAATTATAAATAAAATACAATTATGTAGAAAATCGTTTTAGATTTCTAATTAATATTTATAGTCGAATTTATCTTATGTATAACCCTATATTAAAAATGATTTAGTTATTAAACATTGATTTTAACTATTTTAACCCTTCTTTAAATAAATTAATAATAAATGTCCTAATCTAATCCAAGTGGACCTAAATGGTCATATGTTATTCCTAAGGTTGTTTTTGGTTGAATTACACTTACCCAATAGAATTAGGACATGTGTTAGGGTAATAATAATATAATTTTTAACTTAATTACCCTATTTACATTTAACTGTGGTAAATAAAAGTAAAAAGTTACTATTCACCAAAAATTATTTTCATCTCATTGAACCACATTTTACTCCTTGATATTAACTATGTCTCTCGGATATTCCAAATTCCACTCACAGAAGCTGTAAAATTAAGTTTTATGTAAATTTGCAAATTCTCCTAGGAGTTGGGTAAAAGACGGTGAAAAGTTCAATAAAATTTATATATATCTAAAATTATTATAAAATGACTCCAATGAATTACTTTGAATATATATAGGTATTATGTATCAATTTTCACATATTATAAATTTAAATAAAATAAATAATTATTTAAATAAAAAGTCAGTTTTTAAATAGTAACCTAGTGTTTCCACTATTCATCAAAAAATGAATGTTTTCAGAAAAATACCAAAATTTCACCCTAGGATAATTTCGATATTCCAAATCTAAAAATGAAGTCAATTTTGAAAAATAAAAATTATAAAATTTCAAAAAGTGGGTATTACTATTCATAACGGCTAGTTTTAATAAAATTTAAATAGCATATCATTGTTTAGTGAAACTCGGTAATGCGTACAACGAAGGCTATTGAGGAAGGTCATGATTGCGTGTAAAGCAAGCCAGGCTAGTGTTGTGTGTAATAAAAGATTCCGTTGATGATGTATATAACATAAAAACAAAATATTTCTTATAAAAATCTCGGGTGTAACATTATACCCCACATGAAATGAATTTCGCCCTCGAAATTCGTCACTTGATAACAAACAGATGATGATTCCTCTCCCTCATCATATCCTCAAGCTCCCATGTAGCTTCTTCTAATTGGTTGTTCAACCATAAAACCTTCACCAAGAGAGTGATCTTGTTCCATAGGAATTTTTCACTACGATCCATAATCTCTATCGGCTATTTTTTCATAAGAAATATCTTGCTCCAACGGTACAACTTCCGAGCTGAGTACATGTGAAGGATCGGGTATGTACTTTATAAGGAGAGATACATGGAACACATCCTGAACTTGAGAGATTCGGTAGAATCACCAATCAGTAAACTATCTTCCCAACATGATCTAGTATTTAAAAAGGACCGATATACCTAGGGCTCAGCTTTCCCTTCTTTCCAAATCTCATGACTCTATTCCAAGGAGATATTTGTAAGAACACTTTATCACCCACTTAAAAATCTAGGTCATTTTTTCGGTTATCGGCATAAATTTTTTTTTGACTCTGTTCTGCTCTTATGTGTAGTTGAATAGATCGGACCTTTTCTACCATATCATTGACAAGATTAGGTCCTAGTAGCTTTATTTCCCCAACTTCATCCCAACAAGTTGGAGTACTGCATTTCTTTCCATAGATGGATTCATAAGGAGCCATCTGAATACTGGAGTGAAAGCTATTATTATATGAAAATTCCACCAAAGATAGTTGTTGATCCCAACCACCTTTGAAATCCATAGAGCAAGATCCTAACATATCTTCTAGAGTTTGAATTGTCCTTTCAGAATAACCTTTTTTCTGAGGATGATAAGCAGTGCTAAAACTCAACTTTGTATCCAGAGTATGCTGAAGACTTCGCCAGAACATTGAGGTACACCTCGGATTCCGATCAGATATAATGGAAAGTGGTACTACATGAAATCATACCACTTCCTTTACATATATCCTGGAAAGCTGATCCAGAGAGAAATCCTATCTAATAGCAATGAAGTGTGCAGACTTTGTAAGATGATCAACTATGACACAGATAACATTATTGCCATTGGATTTTTTAGGAAGAACGGTGACAATGTCCATAGTGATGTTTTCCCATTTCCATTCGGGTATGGGTAATGGTTGTAACATCCCCTTAGACTTCTCTCTCTTATCTTTAACTTGTGGACAAACCAAGCATCGAGAGACATATTCAGCAATATCTCTTTTAATGCCATCCCACCAGAATTACTCTTTCAGGTCCCTATACCACTTCGAGAATCCAGGATGAATAGAGAATGAAGATCTATGAGCCTCATCCAGGAGCTCCTTGTTTAATTCTGGGGTGGGAGGAACAAAAACCCAATTCTTGAACCTTATTATCCCATCAGAATCAAGGTTGAATTAAGGAACATTTCTCACCTTCTTTTGTAACTCTACATCTTCTTTCTATGCCTCTTTAATCTTCGCATGTATAGATGATTGAACATTCATTTGAGAAAGATAATATTTTTCCCCTTCCATTATAACTCCAAGATCCATCCTTTGTAAATCCATAAATATTGGATCTTTTGTGATCCTCATCATGGATAATCTAGCATGGTCTTGTCAACTTAATGAATCTGCAACCTTGTTTTCTTTCCCAGGGTGATAATGAATTGAGCAGTCGTAATCCTTAATCAACTCCAACCATCTTCTTTTGCGCATATTCAGCTCCCTTTGTGTGAAAATATACTTTAAACTTTTATGATCAGTATATATATCACACCTTTCACCATAAATATAATTCCTCCAAATGTTTAATGAAAAGATTACCGCAGCTAACTCCAAATCATGAGTTGGGTATTTGTTCTCATGGATTTTTAACTGTTGTGTGGAAGAAGCTATCACCATATCATTTTTCATGAGAACACACCCCAATACCTTCTTGGATGCATCAATGTAGATCACAAACCTTTCTCCACTACAAGGTAGTGGGAGCATAGGTGCAATAGATAACCTTATTTTCAACTCCTTGAAATTGTCTTCACATTCCTCCGTCCAAATGAACTTAACTCCTTTTCGAGTCAACCTGATGAGTGGATTAGATAATCGTGAAAAAGCTTTCACAAAACGTCGATAATATCCATCCAAACCAAGAAATATTTGGATCTCGGTTACTGTTGTTGGTCATCAACATCTTTCGATAACCACTGTTTTTTCTGGATCTACAGATATCCCCTCTTTTGAGATTATGTGTCCCAAATATGCAACTTTTTGAAGCCAAAATTCACACTGGGTAAATTTGGCATAAATCATCTCCTTTATCAAGGTGTTAAATACAATTATCAAGTGACTTAAATGTTATTCCTTTCTCTTTGAATAGACATGAATATCATCTATAAAGACTACCACAAACAGATCAAGATAGTCTCTAAAGACTCTATTCATCAGATCCATGAAGATAATAGGGGCATTAGTAAGACCAAATGGCATAACTATTAATTCATAGTGTCCATACCTTGTATAGAAAGCCATCTTTGATATATCCTCCCTTTTGACCCTTAATTGATGATACCATGAACGAAGATCAATCTTGGAAAAGTATTGAGCTCCGCATAGTTGGTCAAATAAGTCATCAATTCATGGGAGAGGATATTTGTTCTTGATAGTGATCTTGTTAAGTTCTCGATAATCAATGCAGAGACTCATTGATCCATATTTCTTCATAACAAACAGAACAGGTGCTCCCCAAGGTGACGCACTAGGGTTTATGAATCCCTTATCAATATTCTCTTGGAGTTGCTTATTCTATTCCTGTAACTCAATTGGGGCCATTTAATAAGGTATCCTTGAAATAGGCAAAGCACCTGGTATGAGTTCTATTGAAAACTCAACATCATGATTTGGTGGAAGACCAGGAAATTCCTCTAGAAAGACATCATCAAACTCTCATACAATGGGAATATTCTTAATAGTGAGTTTCTCTCCAACAATTTGAGATAAATAACCTTCATTTAGTGGAATCAAGACCCATAAGATTGAAGGAATTTCCACTGGAAGGTTATGTTCATCCTTGCATCGATAGACGATCATAGATTGATCTGGAATATGAAATGTGACATCCCTACTTTGGAAATTTCTATGAGATCCATATAAATAATGCCAATCCTTTCCATGAATCACATCAAATTCCACTATAGGAAGGATCACAAGATTTGCAGGAAGCACTTTCCCACATACTTCAATCGGAGAAGAATTATAATCTTTTGATGTGTCTGTTGTGCCATTAAGGGTTGTCACAGCTAACTCAATATCCAACATCTGAGGTAATAAAACGATACCCATAGAAAATTCTTCAGAAATAAATAGTGGGTGGATCTAGAATCTAATAAATCATTTTCTACTTTAGAGTGGATGATAAGTGTACCTTTCACCACTTCATTATCATACTCCACATCGCTGATAGAAATTACATGTGGCATTCCTTTGTCATTAGCCTTAAGAGTTTGTTGACGTCGATCATCATCAACAAACCTTGGATTAGGGCATTGATTAGCATAATGCCCCATTTCCTTGAACTTGTAATATTGAAGTGTAGGAGGTGCACTCTGTGTAGCCTTTTCTTTGTTCGCATCACTAGACATCTTCTTCCCTTCATTGCGGCATTAAAATTCCATATGAACTTCCTTTACACATTTGAAACATTTACTTCTCCCTTTAAGACAACTCCCTCCATGCATATTTCTACACATTGAGCATAAGGGAAAACTCATCTTCTTTTTAGTGTGCTCTTTAGATTTCCCTTTTAATTCCATTTTCCTCTTCTTATCAAACCCATATGACCGATGGGTTACTCCAATCTCCATCTCAACCTTGAGAGAACATCTAATGATTTCCTCGTAGCTATTGAAGTCCCTTATGGCTGACGCCCTTTGAAGACTTGGTTTTAAGACACTAAAGAATCAATCGATCTTACTCTCCGATTGGATAATAATCCAAGAAGCGTACCTTGCAAGTCTTGTAAATTTTTTTTCGTAGGTGCCAACAGATTCATCATCATTTTTCATCAGTTCAAGAAACTCCTTCTCCATATTTGTCCGAAGAATACGAGGGAATTACTTATTGAAAAATAAGTTCTTGAACTCGTCCCATTCCATGGACTCAATTTTATCACGTTGCCTTGTATTCTTGATAAGATTCCACCATTGATCAGAATCACCTTCCAAACGATACACTGCTAAGATGACTTTTTCATGTTTAGAACATTGAATAACTAAAAATATCTTTTCAGTGGTACGAATTCACTGTTCAACAACTAATGGATCAGTAGACCCGCTAAATGAGGGTGGACGCTGCCTCATGAAGGATTCAAGAGAATGTTCCTCCTTCCTTTGCTCATTTGGAAGTCATGCATGATTCATACCTTGAGAAATATGTCTGAGTATGGCTACAAGATTTTTCATTCCCGCTCCCATAATGTTTGGTTGTTCCAGGAGACAATCATTGCATTGCCCGTCGCATTCTACATTAACACACTTCCTTCCGGTTCCAGCCATTTACTAAAACAAAGAAGAATAATGTGATCAACACTAATTATAATAGGAAAACCACATAATCAAGAATAAATTTCACACTTATGGTCTTATCATTGGTTATTCATGGCAATTTCTAAAACACTAAGATTGTGTTCTATGCTTAAACTTATCCTTAGGGTTCTTACTAAGGCTTTCACATCCTAGTTTCCAAAGGTTGACTATACCTTTCCTCTGACACCAACAATGACGACCCATACTTTACATACATTGTTATTACTTCAGAATTGAAACCCACTTATTACAACATATAACAAAACCATGAAAGGACCGTATAGGTATAATGTCTTTAGAAATTGGGAAACATAAACAACTGGTTTATAAATCATTTACACTGTCTCCATTTTATTTTATCATATCTAGAGTCCCGTTTGGCGTATCATACTTAATATCTTTCTTCCTAACCTGGGGAAAACAAAACATACAAAAGTGTGAGCTCAAATGCTCAGTAAGGGTAAACAAAAGAAATATCAATCCTATCATATTCATAAGAACATATCATTTTGGGAAATCTTAACCTGCAAAAGAGATCATATAACATGGGATAAATCATAGTAGTGAAATTTAATCCTAATAATCATAACATTAAACATGATACTTTGTGGAATACACACATAATCATATAGAATCATTTCTTATTAATCAAGACTCATTTCCAATACTATCTTAGCGGACAAAGTCAATTTCTGAACCGAGTTCACTCCTCGTTTCAGTCCTGTATCACTGAACCGGATTAACCTGCCGTTCCAGCCATGTCATATCATGAGATATAAATCTTTACCCAATGCATTGGAGGGAGATATAGGTCCCACCCATCTCATAGTGAATCCATTATTATGTGTGCCACAAAATCACAAATCATACATCATAGCATAACCCATGTAATAAAAATTGGATTCTTAAACTTCATGCCATCATAACATAATCTATGTAAGATAAAAAGAAATCATAAAATTAATTCCCTCATAACATAATAAAATCAAAGTAAAAATAGGGATAGAAACAGAACCATATATTGTCTTATATGGAAAATAATTTTGATAAAACACTTGAACATCATTCTTGAGAAATATATCCTTTCTACTTCAAAAACATTTTTTCTTTCTTAACATGTCATAAAATATTAAACTAAAAGAAGTTGATTAAAAATAAACTTGAAAAATTATAAAGTAATCTTCATGTAAATAATGTTCTAAAAGTCCATTCGGGCCGTATAAGTTAAAAAATATATTCTTCTCGTACTTTGGCTAGAAAAGTCAAAAAGTACCTCGTACGAAAAAAGATTACTTTAATATCTTTTACTAAAACTCACCGAAGGGTAAAATGGGATTTAAATAATTTTAGGAGGATATAAATAATATTACATATTGATGAAACAAGGATGTGGATGATAAATATTCCCAGTAACTACCGAAGTATAAACAATCTTGGATAAAAATTGAGATTGCGAGATTTTCCCTTACCTTAGGTCTGATTTTCTTCGTACGTGTCCGAACCTCGTGTATAATGATTTAAATAATGTTATTGACTTATTAAAGAATCTTACTCATTGTTATGATTTCATATATGGTCATATTCTTAGCATCTTATTAGTAATATTTCATTGCTACTTGTTATTCGGGTGTTTATTGCTTTTCTGTTCTTATGCATGTTTTGTTTAATAAATTCTTATTATTCTTTTTAGGGTATAGATAACTCATTTTCAGAATGGTATTAGTGTAATATATATCATATTTATTCATTAATTTCATTAATATAATCATTATGCAATGAAGATAATGTAGAACGAGTCGCATCACATCGTGGAGACGGTAGGCCGTACGTATGCACGAGCGATGATATCGTTCCCATGATCGTGGAATTGTATTGAAGTTTATGTATACTATTTCAGAATCAATATAAAATTACTATAATCATATATAGTTATTCTTTACACCATTATACCCATCCAAGTAAGGTGGTGGTGGAAAATAGATTACACCACGGCGCATAGACGTTATTCCGTACGTACACACGCACAGTGATTTCATTTTCCATAGGATGGATAGAAGGTGAAATAAGGTTGTTTCATATTTAAAATAACATTTAAGTATATGAGTGATATGGATGTTATTAATTCATAATGAAATAACTAAATAATAATAAGTAGAAGAAGAAATAAAGTTGAAAGAATCGGTAACAGACATTACCTCTTCTTTGAAGCGCATCTTCTTAATCTCCTCTTAGGGAACTAAAGATGGCCTTTGAAGAATACCAGGACCTCTAGGATGTTTCTAGGGAAGTGGAGAAGAGAAATTGGCAGGGGTTTGCCGAGCATGAAGGCTCAAAGTTCTGTGAGGAGGAGAGGGAGGAGGTGTCCTTTTATAAGGGAGGAGAGGGGCACTTTAGAAAAAAATTAAAATATTATTTTATTATAAAGTCATATTCGGTTTTAAATAGCTCCAAATTGATTTATTTTGTATTTAAGGTTGGGATGGGTGGAAATACTCTAAACCAATAGATTTTAGACAAGTTTAGACCATTATATTAACCTTATCTTTTAGTTTTAACTCTTAGTTAATTAGATTGATATTTACCATGTCACTTTGTATTTTTATATTATATAGTTAATAAACCTACCATATAAATCAATGCGACCCCCAAGTGGTCCATTAATGATACAACTATCATGACATAAGTATATTGGCCGAACCTTAGCTTTTAGGAATGTAATAACATTTAATAATATAGTATTGTTTTTAAAAACTATTTTATGTCTATTTTGACACTATTAGGTAATTGATTTTTTGTGAAAATCATAACAACATGTTTAGTTCTAAAAAGGTTAATTAAATAAATACTCATCGGTCATATTAACATATAAAATTATTGGAATTCATAAAAAGTCTAAAATTAAATTTATTTGGGAATTTATATCATCAATTATGTTAATATTTCATTAATAAGATAATTACTGCATCATCATTGTACCATAAATAAATTAAATTTTTTAATGTCTAAAAATTATAAATAAAATACCATTATGTAGGAACTCTTTTTTTAATTCTAATTAATATTTATAGTCGAATTTATCTTATGTATAACCCTATATTAAAAATCATATAGTTATTAAACTTTGATTTTAACTATTTTAACCCTTCATTAAATGAATTAATAATAAATGTCATAATCTAATCCAAGTGGACATAAATGGTCATATTTTATTCCTAAGGTTGTTTTTGGTCCAATTACACATATCCAATAGAATTAGGACACTGTTAGGGTAATAATAATATCATTGTTACCCTTAATTACCCTATTTACTTTTAACCACGGTAAATAAAATTAAAAAGTTACTATTCACCAAAAATTATTTTCATCTCATTGAACCACATTTTACTCCTTGATATTAACCATGTCTCTCGGATTTTCAAAATTCCACTGACTGAAGCGGTAAAATTACGTTTTATGTAAATTTGAAAATTTTCCTAGGAGTAGGGTAAAAGACGGTGAAAAGTTCAATAAAATTTTTATATATCTAAAATTATTATAAAATGACTCCAATGAATTAAATTGAACATATATAGGTATTATGTATCAATTTTCACATAAAATAAATTTAAATAAAATAAATAATTATTTGAATAAAAAGTCGGTTTTTAAATAGTAACCTAGTGTTTTTACTATTCTTCAAAAATTGAAAGTTTTCAAAAAAATACCAAAATTTCACGCTAGGCTAATTTAAATATCCTGAATACAAAAATGAAGTAAATTTAGAAAAATAAAAATTATAAAATTTCAAAAAAAAATTATTACTATTCATAACGAGTAGTTTTAATAATATTTTAATAGCATATCGTTTTTAGTGAAACTCAGTATTGCGTACAATGTAAGCTATAGAGGAAGGTCGCGATTGTGTGTAAATCAAGCCAAGCTAGTGTTGTGTGTAGTGAAAGACTCCTTTGATGATGTATATAACATAAAAACAAAATATTTCTCTTAAAAATCTCGGCTGTTACAAAAAGGGGTTTCCCCGACCCCTGGGAAGATTCCCGAAGCATGCCTGGGTCGACATTCCCACGATAATGCGGGGTCTGAGCCCAAGAGCCCCATTCCTACCTCTACTCGCCAGGATGGGGGATTGCACGCTTCGGCGGTCGGGCACTTCTCCCCTCCCCAGAGAGGGGGTGGCATACCCATCTGAAGGTAGTCGTCCCCATGCACCTCGGTACTTCTTCGGGTACTTCCTCGGGGAACAATAGAGGTGACGGGGACAGGAGAACCCCCTTTTCCTCTCCCGCTGCGCTTTGTCTCCATGGGCAACCCTCATGCATAAGCCCCACTCCACATCTCACAGACGCACCTTTCGCGACATGATCCTCTGGTCCCTGCTGCCTCTTTTTCTCACACTGAGCATGACTCACGTGGGAAAAGAGTAAGCATTGACCATGGCATCCTCTTATGGGCCTCCTCAGAGTGTACGCCCCAATCCATCGCCAGGGGCCTCCCTAGAGTGTAAGCCCCAATCCATCACCATGGGCCTCCTCAGAGTGTAATCCCCAATCCATCACCATGGGCCTCCTCCGAGTGTAAGCCCCAATCCATCGCCCTAGGCCTCCTCAGAGTGTAAGCCCCAATCCATCGCCCTAGGCCTCCTCAGAGTGAAAGTCCCAATACAACGTGAACTACGAAGACTTTGATTCCCTACCACAGGGATACGTTGGAAGCCTCCATGTGGTTCAAGCCCGATCACCAACGGACCCCCAGTTCCACCATCATGTCGGTTCTCTGACGCTCTCCTTTCGAACTACGTGGACTTTGATACCTGTCCCCTAGGTAGGGTACGTAGGAATCCTCCATGAGGTTCAAGTCCAATAACCGGTCGATCCGACTATCTTCACATCAGTTCACCGTTCCACTCCTAGTGCCTCCTCAATGAGTTCAAACTCCACGGGGTCATTAATCCAACGAGGGAAGGTAAACCTTAGGCCTAAATGATTCCGAACCCCCTATGTTTAGTTGACCATTTCCCACCAAGGTTAAATCCATGGAAACTATGTTTGGGTATAAACCAATGATTCTCAAAAATATGAATATGTCTTAAATTTATAACAGAGTCACAGAACATGAAATAATTCCCCCCAAAATGGTACGATGAGCCCGACTTCCCATCCTCTCAACCAATGTGAGTTCTTAAACATCGCTGGTCAGACCATCTGGAGAACGCCTTCCTTTGGAAAGCAGGTCCATGCGTCATCGGATACGGAACCATTGGGCATTTCGAGACCAAAATCACGAAACAAAAATTGTGAACCCGACGTTAATCTTTAACCAAGCATGGCATATTTAACTTAATCCCACCCTGATCCCCCTTTTACTCACATGGAGGGCCAATCAAGGTCATTAATTATGCATGGGATCATGAGATGCTGCTTCGACGGGTTTGCATCTTGTATTTTATAAAATGTTTTGCATGTACCACCTTCAGAACTCCTTTCGATCCAATGGTATCCCAAAAGAACTCACAAGTGCGTGCTTCCAACAATGTAATGACCTGATGTCCTAACCTACGAAGGACCCTGTCACCCACCCAGCGTCTTCAAAACTGGGTCTCGGACGCACTGATCCGAGAGTACCACATAAACGATACTCTCCCAATGGTGGAGGTGGCCATAAACACCCTCCAATCTTCGAGAACTCACCAGTCGCCTGCCCAGTAGCGGCCGCAAAGGCAGATCCAGACATCCCCTGTTTCTATCTCCAACCATTTTGGGAGTCTCCCCAGAACAGGACAATGCGTACCTCCCTTATCTTAGGGATGCATATGTGGTCGACATTGAGGACTTCATCCCCACTGAACGGGGGTACCGCTCCAAGGCCCCCGCCGGAAGACGTCATCGCTGTCACACCGCGATTCAACATCCTCGCACCAAGGAGGATGTCTCCCTGAGGATTCAGGACCATGCTCCCCAAGCTCCAGTCCCTAAGACCGCCCGACATGGGTGGATGACGTACAATCAGGGACCAGTCATCACCATGGTCCCTAAGGAGGAGCTCCGCTTCCCAGCCACGAAGACGTACCACGAATAGGCACCTACACCTATTCACTCCTCCCGAGCCCGCCATCCAGACATGGTGGCATCATAAAAGCCGGCTCACATCCCCGTAGAGCTCCATCAAGCCCGTCGCTCACACAGGACGACACTTACTAGGCAGGAACCTCTCCCTGCCTAGGGTTGTGAAGCCCACCAACCTGACATGGTGGTGACCCGACACCTTTAGAACCAGCTCCTAGCAGTTTCTTATGATGCCTTCCATCCTAATATGGTGGAGATCAACAAAGCCCGCCACCCAGATGGGGAGGCAAATCATAGGTGGGCACGTCTATCCACCAACAAAGTCCACTGACTCGATACGGTGGAGAACCAATATATGCAGGGCCAGATCCTTGCAGATGCAAGTAAAGCCCGTCATCTTGATGTGGCGACAAACAGAGAGATAAATCGGCGTATCCTGGTACAGGAGCAGATTCGTTCACCTACCCCAACATAAGAGAATTGTCAGTACCCACTGACCACCGGAGGACCGGAGTAGGATATTCCTACTCTGATACCGGAATGGGCCTTCATAACCATTCTAGCCAAATATGTCTCTCTACATATCCTAGAAATTATGGAGGAGTAGGTATCGATCATAGATCATATCTTGAAGACTTGCCTGAATGTAATTTCATCAGTGAAAATATCAAGGACTTAGGCCCATGAGCCCGTCTCCCCAATTGAGGTGACTCATCTGAGAGACGAGATAACCGCCTAGGAGCAGATCGGCTTTCCTGCTTGTTACCAGGAGGGTCGCCATCCATATTCTGTGATGCCAGGTCAACCGGATCGAGCAACTTCACTCATTCCAACTGGGGGACACCCTTCCATCACGGTGGATTCTCCAGAGCAGGCATATGTCAATGCTAAATGTCAAGATCTTCGTCGGCATATCTCGGAAGCATCACGAGACACAATTAGATAGGGAACCAAAGGTGAATGCCGTTTTCAACAGCAGATGGTCCCCGCTTCCCACAAAACAGTGCACCGAACGCACCAAAGGCAGCTGAAAAAAGAGAGCAGGTTCACAGCTCTGCTATGCTGGAAGCTGTGGATTCCCAACACCCTTAAGCACATATCGCAGGATCAGAACCCTACCCACCCATTACCATATTATGGGAGTGGCAGTAGCAGTTGCGAAGGTCCTCCCCGCAATGTCGCTACCAACAGCTCTGAAGGTACTCCCCAGAGCACCTGTGGGGGCCTCCCCCATGGGCATATAACTATCGATCACGAGATCTCCTCTTTTGATGCGAGTCACAGAAACCCTCCACGTGACCAGAAGACCGAGCAGCAAGAAGGTACTCGACTTCTGCGTTCCACCCTGAAGGTCCTCCTCGGGGTATACACTGCATTCACTCTCCATGCATTGGGACCACAGAGTATGAAAGTTGTCCTAACTATCATAGTCACAACTACGGAGGCCCTCCCCATAGTGATGGCTCATCAAGACAAGAATTCACTCCCCTTGTCGTGGCCTACCCAGAAGGTCCCCCCCCAGGGGTTACGCTGCAATGAAACTCCACGCAACCAAGCATCAGATCACGGTGGTAGTCCTATCCACCCTCATAATGGAGGTCCTCACCATAGAGACGTCAAGAAATGTGAAGGCCCTCCCCACATTGCGGTATATTCCTGAGGCCCTCCCCAGGATGTATCCCGTATGTATTCTCCCTGCGGAAATAGTTATGGTAGTCCAATCCATTTCTACAGGTGTGATGGTAGTCTTCACCACCACAGTTGCCATTGCAAAGGTCCTCCCCACATTGGTCCCAAGCAACAAGAAGGCCCTACCATTATCATAGTGTTTCCTAAAGGTCCTCCCCATGATGCACTTAGAACGTCAAGCCCTGATGGTCATCCTCACCATGATGGCAGTTGTTGTGAAGGTCCTCCCCGTAATGACGCTACGCAGCCAGATGGTCCTCCCCTTGCTGCGACATGCCTTGGAGGTCCTCCCCAGGGTGTGCACTGCAAAAGTCCTCTATACGGTGAAGCACGAAGCAGTAATGGTAGTCCTCGCCATTACATCTGCCATTGCGAAGGTCCTCCCCTCAATGAAATATCATGTCGACAGGAAGGTCCTCCCCCTACTGAATCATGCACATAAAATCCCTCACATGCCGAGGCACTCAGAAGGACGGGATCAAGCATGTCAAATTCCCAGATAGTTGCCGAAGACATCCTTCTGCAATCAGGAGACAGTCCATGGCCACGTTCATCCTCTGAACCACCTTAGAATCACCCACATAATGACTCAGCACCTACCGGTCCCACTGCCTCCGACCACATTGGCAGCGAGCATCTTAGTTGGGCCGACCAGGTAGAGGAGTCACTAGCGGAGGAGTATGAAAATATGCTGCACCTAAGGAAATGACTGTCCAGGGATGATATACCAGTTATGTTTTGGCCTATGACCACCTCTCATTTCGACATACCTAGAGAGTTGTCAAAAGAATGCGTGCACGATATCTGCTATAATATATGGACAACCATCCGCTGACTGAAATCAAGCTTCCTGCCCTATGAAAAGTGTGTATACCACGTCAAGACAGTAGGATACCTCCTACGTCACATCGATCTGGAATCTCTTCCTTCAGCACGACAACAGCGACCCGAGAGGTGTAAAGGAAACATGGAGATAGCCTTCCTCTGTGCGCTGCACCAGCTGCGCCACCTCATCGGTGACACTCCGAAGGGAGTTCGTATCAGGGGATCAGGAGAATATGGAGCTCTGCATTTCACTTCCCTCTCCAACCAGAAAAATCCATTCTGTGTGGTGTCTTTCAATGTCGTCATGTCAAGATGGAAATCGAGTGGTCTCCTTGTTCAAGAAAGGCAACACACCCAGTATAGTTAGGCCTTGAGTAAGTCCCAGAAGATCCAGGCCTGATGGGAACAAGCCATTCAAGAACTCCTGAATTAGGCCACCGAGAGCATATGACATGCCTCTCACCTAAGAGTGGCCAATCATCGATCTTTTCCTGCCTCCCCAGAAGGGATTGATTCACAGAAGAACTCAGCACCAAACCCAGTTCACCCCCAAATGGGGGCACGCGAGATCAGGTAGGTTGCAATAGTAGCAACCATTGTCGCAATCTAGGGTCAACCACAACCTGCAGGGCTGGGGGCATTTTTAACAACAAATGCCCCCGTAATATCTATAAAATCTGGATGAGTCTCAATGTCCATGGAACGGATCCAACCCCAGCCCTAAGGGATGGGGGCATTATTATCCCCTCAACAACAACCTCCCCCATGAGAGTTAGTATTCTCTTGTCTAGGGAGGACTATCAGAAGAGGATATTCCCGTCTTATCCCATCGTTTGAATCATCATCCCCTCCGAGAGGAAGGCGCACTGTAAGGTCGCATCAAAGAACACTCTGCATCACCATTCATCAAGAATTTCGAAGGAAATCCCAAGTCATGAAAGGGAAGGCCAACAGAAGACATGGGAGATCCTCTTCCCATTTGGAAGATGATAGCTTCTCCGCCCCACGATATGCATCTATCAACGTCATAGAGGTTAACCCCTCGGGTGACACTAGAGATACTGCAAATCCGGAGGGATCAGGAGACGATGGATCCGGTCACGCTTTGACTCACAATGAACCACCAGGTGTGCACACCCGAAACTAGAGGGCCACCCTAAATATGGTCTTCCTTCCATCCAACCCTCCCCCCATACCCTGACAGCTTCCAACAAGGATAAGAACCAAGTACTGGTTACCCTTAAACTGCCTCCTTCTCTCGACAAAGATGAGACACTAACGCTTGAAGAGAGATTCGCTTGATAAGAAGATGAGTTGAGGGAATTGAGGTGGCTTAACACCGAGCTACTCTAGAGGAACCACCATATTGAAACTGAGTCCTAGGAGGAGCCACATCATGCACTCCCAGTAAGTGCACCTCAAAGACTAAGGTTTTCCCCGACAAACAAAACACGGTCAGGGTTCCTGTCCAATGAGGTGCCAGGCCCGTCCAAATACCTAAACGTATATTCAAATGAATACCAAGACTTTCCTCCACTCAGGAAGCAACTGGAGCGTGTATGCCTGAACCCTACGAAGGTGCCACAAACGGCACACGTACCCCTGGTGTCGGCCAATCCGGATCCTCAGGCAATGGATCGGGCTAAGACTTCCCAAGACCGGTCCCAACAGGATGTAAACCAAAGTCTCACCAACACCATCAAGGCACTAACAACTCGATTGAAAGCGATGGAAGGTCGACACGCTCCGATACAGCCAGAGCGGAAACCCTACTCGGATTGGGTGAGCAAAACACCACCTCCACCCAATTTTGGGAGCCTGTATTCCCTATCGTCAATGGATTGGGCGATCTAGAATACCATTTGATGCACTACGCATCCTATTGCGACCATATGATGGGGACTCCGGAATAGAAAGAAGTAGTGAAAATCATATGCTTCGTACATACTTTTCAAGGATCCACCTTCGTCTGGTATACAAGTCTGTCAGCCCAGTCAATAAAGAGCTAGGAATACCTTCGGCAGTAGTTCATGCTCCACTTCAGCTCTACGTTTCCTAGAACAACAGTAAGCGATCTCATGAACTGCAAGCAGAGGGAGAACGAGAGGGTCTCAAATTTCATCGCTCGATGGAAAGGTCTGACCTATTACCGGAAAATCCCAATGCCTCAAGATGAGATGCCAGCCATATGAATTGATAATTTTTGAGATGAGCTGCGAACACCGCTCATACTAGTGGAGTGCACCACTGGCTTTCTCCATCTCTTATCCATTTCTCAGAGAATTGAGGACTCCCTGCAGCAGACTAATTCGAAGTCCCGAATAGCCTTTCAAGCTCCTGCGAAAAGATCCCCTAGAGCTGAAGCGTCCACTATCACACTCAAGCCATACCCTCTGCCTGCTCCACCGCTCAGGACTCCACCAAATCTTTAAAGGCCTCTGACATATCAGCGACCACCTCAGCATAAGCGGGACGATCAGCAAGGACTGAAGCGGATCTAGTTTGAGGAACGAAGACAAAAAGTATACTCGTTCTGAGATGATCAAGTCCGTGACTAGTTCATTGATTCCAGGAACTACAACTTGCTCTGCCTCCCAAAGTTGAGGAAACCTAAAGAGGTAGGCCATGATGACAGGCCAGATTACTACCCCTACCATCGGATGTTGGGACACAATATCTGAGAATGATTCATCTTCAAAGACCTCTTCCAAAGGATGGTAGACTCCAGGTAGGTCGAGATGGGACCACCCCCAGCACATGTGGCATGTATCTCTACCACTAACTCCGACAAAGTGGAGGGGTGGAAGAAAGTCACCAGCAATAAGGGGAAGAAATTTTACAACTTGATGACTCGGAAGACTATCAACCGATCCTAGGGCATACTCCAAGCTCAACTACAGTATCCAGTGTTGCTGCCAACGGCCACTGAAGCTGCAGATCTGACAGTATCAACCTCACAAACCTCCACAATCCGATCATCTGGGCGTAATCTAAGGAGGAGGAAACAATTGCAAGAGGAGCAGTCCTTGACGGGGACAAAGTTAGTCCCGACCCTTGGAGATTTTATTCCCTCGAATTTGGTGCCACGGGAACTGACCCACCAAACGGCACCATCATGGACAACTGACCAGGTTGACCTGTTAGAGGATGACGATCCAATCTTTGTTTTTATTAACGTCATCCATCTTATGGAATCATTTCTTGACGAAGGGTATGGTTATGAAACCGTGTTCCCTGCACGAGGAGTCGCGAGGAGGAATCGTAGTGGTAGGGTATACCAGGGGAGGTGTAGCCGCGACAGAAACAAACCCTACGGTTGGACCCCGGCCCAAACCATTAATACCATAGAAACATGTGGGAGAGACCTTAAACATACTCTGCAGGATAATGAACATCCATCTGCATCCACAAGCGGCCACCCTGGCCCCGTTATTCTGTGATACCCATTAGAGGAGTTGCAAGTGTCTTGCTGCCTAGTGCACACAAAAAGACCGGCCATGCCGAGTCCTAAAACCACAAAAGCACAATTGATATCTGACCTCATGGCCAGTCCCTCCTCTTCAAATGCTCCATACCCTAAAGTACCCGCTAAGACTCTCCCCCCAATGGAGAAGCATCAGATGCTGGAGCAAAAATACAATATCCTTAAGCAGATGACATCGTTTCCAGACAAACTGTCAATCCTCAATTCCCTAAGTCTGTCAACAGACCTCATGGAGGCTCTTATAGAATCTTTGATCATCCCCCAAGAGTTTCACGCCAAGGTAGCTGTCGCCGAAATTTACCGGACGGAGACTGACCTGGCTGAATGCAATGTGGTGATTTCCTTCACCGATCAGGATGAAGATGCCATCATGAAAGGACACATCAGACCACTATATGTGTCGGGCACACTGAATGGTATTGAGATCTGGAAAGTCTTTATAGACAATGGATCTGGAGTTAACCTCCTTCCCCTACGGACACTCCGTATGTTGGGATATAATGAGGATGACCTAATTCCCTCGGCCACAACTCTGTTGGGTTACAACAAGAGTGAGCAGAAACCAATGGGACAAATTAAGATAAAGACCCATTTTGGTGACCTGGTAGCCTACACAGAATTCCTGGTGGTCCGGAAGAGCACAACATTCAATGCCCAACTTGTAAGGCCATGGATCCATAAGCACATAGCCATTCCTTAATCCTACCATCGGGGTATAAAGTACTGTTTCAATGGACAAAGTAGAACATTGCACACTGACAAGGCCCATTTCAAGCTCTCCGAGTCACATTACATTGACTCCGGGTTCTACGATAAAATGAAAAAGAAGCCCTTGTTCGATGCTGTTGACTGGATCCCCAATCCAAATGGCCTGGAAATGGTTCCTGATGACCCCCTCAGGCAGTTTGGCAGAGATTATGTCCTGCCTATGAACCATTTTGAGAGTAGGAGTTCAAGTACAGACCTGCATTCGGATTTCCTCATGACTTAAACCATGATGGATGTGCATGAAAATGTGGGAATGTCCGCCAACCCTCGATCTGGGGACTAATACTCAAGAGGGTATGCCCACGATTCCTCTCCCTCAAACCCTCGAAGGCTCAGACTAGAAGATCTCTCCGAGTCTGATCCAGAAGATGAGGACTTGGGAGAAGAAGAGGAGGAAGATCTCCAGGATGCACCTCCCACATTTGAGGAGGGTTTTTCCACCTTGGTGGATGAGCTCAGAGAAATAAACCTGGGTACCGAGGAGGATATGAGACCTACTCTCATTAGTGTAGGCACGTCCCCCGAGGAGCACGAGGTATATACCTCTTTCCTGAGGCAACATCGGGATGTTTTTTCCTAGAATTTCAAAGAAATGTCGGGACTCAATTCTGAAGTGGCGACACATCACCCTGGTCTTCCAGAAGACCACCAGGGCTATAAATAGGCCGCTAGAAGGATACATCCCTCACTTGCCACCAAAATAGAGGCTGAAGTAGATAAGATCATTAAATTAGCCTTCATTTGGGAGGTCCAGTACCCCATTTGGTTGGCCAACATCATCCCTTTCAAGAAAAAGAATGGGAAAATTCGCGCCTTCATTGACTTCAGAGATCTCAATCGGCATTGTCCGAAAGATGATTTCCCAGTCCCGATCACTAAATTATTAATCGATGTGACGACCGAGTACGAGGCTCTATACTTCATGGATGGCTATTATATATATAATCAAATAAGGATGGTCTGAGAAGATGAGGAAGCCACTTCCTTTAGGGCCCCTCAAGGGGTATTCTGTTACAGGGTGATTCCCTTTGGTCTCAAGAATGCTAGCACCACATATCATCACGCCATGCATCGGATCTTTAAACTGTTATTGGAAAAATTTGTTGAATGTTATGTGGATGACCTGGTGGTAAAGTCCAGATAGCGCTCGGATCACCTGTCAGACCTTAGGAATGTCTTCAACATACTCTGACAGCATAGCTTGAAGATGAACCCCTTGAAATGCGCCTTTGAGGTTACCTCAGGGAAATTACTTGGCCTCGTCGTACGCCATCGTGGCATTGCAGTCAACCCTGAGAAGAAAAAGTCTATCCTTGGATTACCACCTCCCCGAAATCTCACCGAGTTGAGGGGATTAAAAGGAAACCTATCCTATATTAGATGGTTCATAGCCAACCTGGCATGCAAGTGTTTTCCCTTCACCAGGTTAATGAAGAATGGGGTCACGTACCAATGGAAGGATGACTGCCAAGAGGCGTTTGAAAACTTGACGAAGTACCTCTTATGACCACTGGTGCTCATTCCCCCAATTGAAGGAAGACCTCTCATCCTGTATGTGACAACCTTAGAGTGATCACTGGGAGCCTTCATCCAACAAAATAATGACTCGGGCAGTTAAAACAGTCTCTATTACCTCATCCTAATATTGATTGATGCCGAGACTCGATACTCAAATATCGAGAAGAGTTTTTTGGATTTGGTTTTCGTGGTTCAAAAGATGCGACATTATCCACAGCATCCTGAGGTCCATTTGATCTCACAGAGTAACCCACTCAAGTACATCCTCAGGCGCCCGATACTAACCAGACGCCTATCCCGATGGGCGGTCATCCTACAACTGTTTGGCATCCAGTTTGTGCCTCAAAAAGCAATCAAGGGTTAGGCATTAGCAGAAATTATGATAGAGCACCCTTTGATAGGGAAAACTACACCGGATGCCGAGCTACTTGATGAATAAATCTTCTCAGTTCAAGAAGAGTTCCCAGCATGGGAAATGTACTTCGACAGCGCATCCTGAAGCCCAATCGAGAAGAGGATGGAGGATCCCAGATTCAACAAAGTGGGTTTGGGGATAAAACTTGTGTCCCCAAAAAAGGAAGTATTTCCATATTCCTTCCTCCTATCAGAAGGATGTACGAACAGTGAAGAGGAATATCAAACTCTCATTGCAGGTCTGGAACTCGCACTCCATGCATGAGTACGACACCTTAAAGAAAAAAGGTGACTCGGAGCTGGTCATCAAGAAAGTCAATGGTGACTATGCTATTAAAAATGAGGAGCTGATCTCCCTGTTTGACCATGTCCAGGGGTTAAGAGAGGAATTCTCCATAGAATCAACATTGACCTATATTACCCGGTCCCAAAACGCTTAGGCTGATGCATTAGCCAACGCGGCCATAGCCCTTGCTGACCCAGACCGGGATGAAACAGTTATCAGTATTGCTCACCATCGAATGGTATTGCCATTTTTTCAGACCAAGATGGAAGAAATCCACGACGTCAGTCCTTTCCCCAAGCTATATGCTCCATCCATCGGTTGGATGACCCCCATTGTACACTACCTTCAACGGGGAGAACTTATATCAGGCAGGACTGAGCGATAGAAAATACGGAGAAGGGAAATCAACTTTGTCCAATATGGCAGCGCGGGTCAGCAAGAGGTCCTCTACAAACGAGGCCTTGATGGAGTGATCCTCAGATGCATTGACATTGAGGAAACCATCGCCGTCATGAATGAAGTACATGTCGGAGCATGTGCAGAACATCAATCAGGCACCAAGCTTTCCCATCAGATTCGAAGTCTTGGGTACTACTGGCCCACAGAGGCACGATATTGTGAGCGCTTTACTGCAAAATGCCACTCATGCCAGATTCATGACATCATCATACACCAACCCTCTAAGTTACATCATCAAGACAAGTACTCTTGGCCTTTTTCCTTATAGGGAATGGATGTCGTGGGAACATATCCTCCCACCACAGCCAAATAGCTGAAGTATATTATCACGGCAACCGACTTCTTTTCCAAATGGGCAGAAGCCATACACCTCAAGGAAGTCGGTGCAAGAAATATTTTCATCTTTGTGAAGACCAATATCATCAACATATTTGGTGTCCCTAATACCATACTGATGGACAACGACACCAACTTCTGCTCTACTGAATTGGAGAAACTATACCACAAGTATGGTATCAAGGCTAACCACTCATCCCGCTATAATGCCGCGGCCAACAGACAGATAAAGGATTTCACTAAGACCATGTCCAAAATTATCCAGAAAATGGTGGACAAAGACAAGAATTCATGGACAGATAAACTCCTCCATGCATTGCGGGCTTATTGAACTACAATCTACACAGCTACTCAGGACACCCCATACTCATTGGTGTATGGCACAGAGGTGGTCTTTCCCATGGAACTCCAACTTCCCTCACTCGGTGTTGCCATCTGTGATCAATTGTCCGATGATGAGCAGTCAGAAATGTGGCTAGGTGAACTGGAACAGCTAGTCGAGAAGCGGTTGCACACTTTGCACCATCTAGAGGTATACCAGAACCGGATTGCACAAGCCTTCAAAAAAAAGTTCATCTTCGGTAATTCTTAGAATGAGAATTAGTGTTGTTCCTCCGGACCCCAATGATACCCGGCAAAAAGCCTCCAATGCTAGATCCCAAGTTGGTCGGACCATACGTTGTACACAAGGTCTACTCCAATGGAGCATATAACCTGATCTTCATGGACAGGAAAGTCACCGTGGCTCCTACCAGTGTGAGATTCCTAAAGAAGTATTTCGCATAATAACTAAAGGTGTACTATTCCTCGTCTGAGCTACAAGACGTTAAACTGCCAAACAACCAATGGTCCAAACTCTATGACCCTATACTAAGAGTATCCTGTCTTCACCACATGACGTTAAACTACACGAAGTTCCTCCTCACCATATGACATTAAACTACATGGAATCTAATAGTATTCCTCGTCCTTTCCGCACGACATTAAAGTGCATAGAATCTAATAATACCTCTCATCCTAACCACATGACGTTAAATTGTACGGCTTTCTTCCTCACCGTACGAAGTTAAATTGCACGGATTTCAGAGAACTAGGCATGACATGATTCCTACCCTCGCAGGATACATAGTGACGCCGGGATCCCCTATCCTGGCCTAGCCACTCCCGAATAAAAGTTAAAAATGCCTTCTCCCCCCGTGTATGGACCAGACCTGTACAAGGTGTAATTATTTCATAGAACTACGTATGGCTTTATTCCTACCCTCAGAGGATACGTAGTGATGATGGGTTCCCCTATCCTGGCCCAGTCACCTCCAAATGAAATAAAATAGAAGTTAGACAATATCCCCTTCCCCTATGTACGAACCAGCCTAGAACAGGGTGTACTTATTCCAGAGAACTACGTGAGGCTTGATTCCTACCCTCCAAGAATACGTAGTGATGCCAGGGTTCCCAGTCCTGGCCCAGCCACCTGAATAAAAGATAAAAAGGCCCTTTCCCCCCCGTGTACGGACCAGAACGACATGTGGAGTACTTCTCATCCTTACTGCACGATGTAAAACTGCATGGATAGATAGATTTAAAAATGATCCCTTTCCCCCGTGTATGGGATAGACTTTCATGGGGTGTATTTTTGCGTCTTTGTCACATGACGTTAAACTACACGGACAATAATGTTAAAAATGCCCCCTTCCCCCATGTACGGACCAGACCCGCACGAGGTGCATACTTCATCCTTACTGCATGATGATAAACTGCACGGACTTTGTCCTCAACACATGATGTTAAACTACATGGACTTCATCACGACCCACCCAAGACACATGGCGATACGAGATATAGATACTCTTTGCACATTTGGATGCATTCTCTCCATACATCAGAATCCATGACCCGGATAATTATGGATATTTATAATCATTCATTGCCATTGGAAGTGGAATGTTATCGACCCGAGAACACCTTTGTACGACTATGCATACTATTCCCTCAACGGCTCTTCATATTGATAACCCCTGGCCCATATACCAAAGACAAGATTTCCTCGAGGAGCAATCTTCCTAGCTCCGTATGCTTACCGGCCTTAGATCCCCCCTATCATATCTCCTGATCCAAAAAATTATGGAGAAGCGGTTTAGAAGTTCATTCCCCTTTTCACATCCATGTATTTCCAGGGTATACCTATCTGTCTAGCCTATGCGTCTGCCGGTGGATCAAATAGCGACCTGCATCAACGAACATCAAGCCAGGGTTAGGAAACTATGACTCAACAAACAATTGTAGTGAAGATGTTTCTTGTATACTAGGATGCCATTATCCCCATGTGCCGAACTCTGCACTGTGAGCAATCGCGGATTCTCATAATCATTCATTGCCATCGGAAGTGGAAAGTTATCGACCAAGGGAAACCTTTGTACGACTATGAATACCATGCCCTCAGCGGATCTGCATAATTATATACCCTGGCTCATCCATCAAAGGAAAGATTTCCTTGGGCGGTACTCTTTATAGCTTCATATGCTTACTGGCCTCAGAGCCCCCACACCACACCTCCTGATCCAGGAAAACTCAATGTTGCATTTTAAAACCTTCATCCCCCACCTTCTTCCAAGTATATCAGAACATTTTGACTCATTTATCCTTTGAGTGACTACAATAATAGTCACCCAATGGTCTGAGCTCTATGAATGCTAAACTATGAGAACCTCATCCTTACCGCACGACGTTAAACTGCCTGGAGTAAAGGTACACCTCTACGCGCAAAATAAATCAGCACAGGGAGCTCTCTAATTTTTAACAGCAACCAGGGCCGAGTATGCCCGACTTGTTCAGACATTTCCTTCCTCGATGACAGTCTTCATAGACCAGATAATTATGGATCTTCATAACCACTCATGGCCATCGGAAGTGGAAAGACAATGACCCAGAGACACCTTTTCCTGACTATGCATACTATGCCCTCAACAGATCTGCATATTGATAGCCCCTAGCCCATCTACAAAACGCAAGATTTCCCCGAGTGATACTCTTCCTAGCTCCATACGCTTACCGGCCCCAGAGCCTCAATGAAATCTCTCCTGATCCAAGAAGCCTCGGAACTATGATTTTCACCATCACCCCCCCTCCACGTCTTGGACATTCCAGGATACTGTGGTCCAGTTACATTTTAATCAAGAGTGGACTTTTTAACTACGTCCTCATAGCATGACGTTAAACTACACGGGAAATCATCCTTGTGGCATGACGTTAAACTACACAACATTGGAAAAGGAAAGAAAAATGTCCCTCGTCCTCACTGCATGACGTTAAACTACACAGCATCCATTAATAATTTTCTTCGTGTTTTCTGCATGATGCTAAACTGCATAGTCAATCCCGCCACAAGTTCAGTAAGGAACAAAGGCTTTTCTCTATACTTCAGTGCACAGGTCAGACCGACACAAGCCACCGTCTCACACCCACGTGAGAAGGAATTACTTCACCCATTCTTGGGAAGTTCAGTCTAGATGTTTCCCTCGTATCCATTCACCCTCTCATCATAAACCATACTCTGTACTCAGAAAAAAGCCGGACTCTCATAAGCCACCCCTGATGGTCCCAAATCTTAACTTCCCTAAAGTGTCTTGGCTAACTGTGGAATAAAATCATTGACCTAAGGATGCCTTTTCATGACTATGCATACCATGCCCTCAGCGGCTCTGTATGTTGATCGTCCCTGGCCCGTCTACTAAAGGCAGGACTTCCTTAGGCAATGCTTCTCTCCGTATTCCTCTTAACCTCTGAGCCCCCATGTCTATCCCGGGATTCGGAAACCCTCTGAGTTACATTTTACCAACCTCTTTCACAACCCTTCCTGAATATTTTGGAACATCTCTGACAAGATTTCCGAGGACCAGGAGAAGCCGTTCCATTCCAGATGATGTCCCAGCTTCATGACTTTAAACTGCGCCAAGCCTCAACCATCCCATACGATAACTAAATGCATAGGAAAGTGGTCTCCCGACCACACCCCAGATTAGTACATATGTTCTCAAACCCTTCCAGACGTCAAATAACCTTTCCGAGCCACCCCCAGTGGGTTTTATAATCCTTCAAGCCACCCATCGTGGTTTCCATAATCCAGACTTGCATTAAGTCCTATGGCCATCAAAAATGGAGAGTCGTTGACTTAAGGACACCTTTGCATTACTATGCATACCATGCCCTCAGCGGCTCTGCATATTGATTGTCCCATGCCTATTTACCAAAGGCATGATTTCCTTAAGGCAATGCTCCTCCTACCTCTGCATGCCGATGCGGCTCCCATGCCTTGAGAAATGCCCTAAATGTCATTAAAATTTAAATACACTCCCTCCAAATTCTTCTGAAGGACACAAAGACATCTTTTAATCAACCAAACCCCATTGGGGCCCTTGACCCACCGTGTCTGGTCAAAGCTGTTCGACCTAAAACACCAGTAATGATAGTCTTGTTGGAGGGACTTTAAACTGCTCACAAAAAGAGGCACAAAGCCTGTTAGGCCGAAAACCCAAAAAGGGCGACCTAAGAAAAATTCAGGATATACCCGCTGGGTTCACACTAAATGAACCCAGGAAAAATTAAGGTATTAAAAGAAGAGGCAAATTTTTTTTAGGGATTTTCTAGAAATCCCTAGCAATAGTCCAACTATGCTCACTGGACCCCATGGTCTAGGAAAAAGTTAGAGTTTGTTTTCCTGATTTATGATTAATTCTGATTCAGTGAATTGTTATTTACACAATATTTGTTCTAGTAACAATAAAATTTCACAGCAACAAGTGATTGACATAGACTGTATTTCATTCGAAAAAAAGGGAGGACGTCCACAAGCTCAGTTCTGTCCCTCGCAAGAAAAAAAGGGGGAGAGTGATAAGTAAAATAGAGGGTAAAAGAGTGGATCTGAAGGTCATAAAAGTTGCTGACTCGCTCTCTCCACTAGATCAGCGACCGGGCGGCAGAGGTCTTTGCACGACCGTTCCAACACGACCTTCTACCTGGATTCAACCTCAGCCACCAGAAAAGTATGCTCCAATGTTGTTTGGAGATTGTTGATCCCTTTTCTGGTGGCTTCAAGACAACCAGTCATAGATGACAACTGATTCCTCAGCATCACTGCCCGTTCTTCAAAATCATGCAACTTGGAGGATAGGACAGCCGCCTGATCTCAAGAGGTCGCCTCCTATGCTATCAGTTGATATAGCTGTATTGTGGCTTCCTCTAGGGCTTGAGTCCCGCAATGAGCGGTAGGAAAGTGAGCAATTTTTCATTCAATGATGGCAGATTCCTCGCGATCCATGAAAACTTGGAAAGCAAGAGAATGGAACTGCCGATAGTCAAAGCCAACCGACCCCAAACCCATGAAGATTTGTCGAAGAGCTTCGGTCTTAGTTTCCATCTCATCTAGAAGAGTTTCGGCAACAATCTCGCAAATCTGAGGCCAGGACCACCTACGCACCACCCGGTGGTCCACCATGACATGAGGATCTTTGGAATCATCACCAGATAGAACAGGAAGGAAACCTATCATTGCAACCAGCACAGGCATATGCTCTCTAGAAGTTGGTTCCGGAGATGGAAAGTCTAGAGCCTCTAACCCCGTTTCAGGGTTGGGAATCAAATTTCTAAGCCCGATATCAACTAGAAAAACTTCCGAGATTGTCTCTCTAGGACCTGGAACCATAGGGTCATCCTCATCCACGTCCAAGAAGGATGAACTCGTCTGAACATTGTCCACCGCAGGACTGGGAGAGAAAAATCCCCTGATCCGCTTTGATCGATGAGCCATCAGTCGATCCTCCCTTAGAGCTAATGAGAAAGGTGTGGTGGACACAACAACCATAGTACCTCCTGATTTGGGAACCTTCTGGTTGGCTTTCCCTAGGATCCCTTCAGGATAGTATTTTTCCCATGCCTTTGCATACTCCATGGAATGGCCAGCGGCCGCCCCCACGACAGGCAGGGGAATGCTCGTGTCAGATCCCTCCCATGTCAGCATCAGCCACAATTGATGAAGTATGGCCGGTGTAGTCCTCAAGCCTGAGGAGGGGTATGAGAAAATTGGACTTTCATGCACCCAAAATGGTGAGAAAAATGATACAGGAAATACGTATCGCACAGAGAAACCTCATCGATCCGAGCAGACAGAAATCCGTCTCGCAGAGAGATCATGTAAGAACGCTCCTCTAGGCTCCCCCAGAAGTTGTCAACTAAGACGCCAGAAGGGGTGGGGTTGGGAGTGAAATAAAACTGGAAAAATTCACTTAGTATCTTGAAGACTTCACCAGGGCTGAGGGATTTCAAGATAACTCCAGCTATATTAAGCAGGGTAGGTCGAAAAGTAGGAAGCAGGATGACCGTGTTGTGACGATACTCATAACAGCGATAATGATCCGCTACCCAGCCATACAAAAATTTAAATGGCCCAATCAGACGGAAGAGTGAACTACTCTTTTGCATGTGACCCAACAATTCATAAATATGAGCCAATGTGGGAATGACCAATTTCACCAGGCGGCCCTATGCCAGTTCAACTGCCATCATCTGGGTGAAAGCCCGGACGCTAGGATTAATATCCAGAGAAGGGAATATCCACCCAATAAGGAACATAGAAAATAAACCCACCAGCCGGAGCATAGGTAGCACACCGGGGCACACCTCATAACCCCATTAAAGGTAGTTGGCCACCTCCAGAACCACCTAGTAGGAACCTGGGGAGGTTCGTGACTGTTGAGAAGGATGAGTTCTGGGGTGCTTGATCTTCGGCACAGGACCATTGGTGTTTAGAAATAACCCTATCCAGGTACTATAGGGAATAAGAGAGTGGGCACACAAGGCCTGGCCCAGTGATTTCTCATCCATAACCAACAGATCTCTCGCTAATAAAGGCAGTTGTTCGACGTCGTCCCAAGTGTCAGGAGCATGCATAAATTCTTCATTCATTTCACTGATAACCGGGATCCATCCCAATTGATGTATATACCACAGACTAATGAAAACTTCACCATTGGTAAGGTGGAAAGTATTAGTGCTTGAACACCAGAGACTGAGTAGGTCTGGCAGGACCAACGGTGGTGGGTAAATAGAAAATTGGAAAGTCCACACAGCGGAGTATAAATTGACTGCTTACAGTGAGCCGGGATACTCCCGACAGTCATGATGGACCCAGAAATCCCAGGTCCAGTCATTTGAGAAGAGCCTGCTAGACTGAATATCCCACCTAGTAATCCACCCCGCATCGGGATCTACTCGAGCAAGGTGGATAGTAGAAGGGTAACTTTTGAAGACAGCTTCCTGAGAAAAGTTTCGGGCGTTCTGATCACTTTGGGTTCAAATAGAGCCTTTCAAAATAAAGGCGTATTTCTGGTCAGGGTCGGAAACCATCTCCACCGATTGGGTATGGTTCGCCTCAATACACATGGGTGACGCTTCCAAGAAAGGAGAAGGAAGACCTGAGAAAGTGGGGGGAATATGGAAATCATCTTGAAGACCAAATCCATGGAGCGGAAGCCGATTTGTTAGTGGATAATCCAGGAGCTTAGGAGGGAGAAAGTCTTTCAAGACACCATTGTCAGGAATGATGGACTAATTAGGGTCCTCTTGGATGTTCCCCACTCTGGGAATCATAGCTAAATGTCTCCCTGAACCAATTGAGAGAGGCTCTGCTGCAGGCGTCGGTGCAGAACGAGGGGGGACCATATTTTCTCCCGGTACAACGAAAGCCAAAAAATGGTTAGTCCAAAAATAAAAAAACTTGGACAAAATACAAGATATATGGCTGGGGATCAGTCGAGGAGACTTCATAGCAAAGTCCGCGAGGAAGCCTCGAATGATGGTTCGTGATGACATCATCCTACGAACCAGCCCTTCGCGAAAGTAGTCCACAAAACCCTATCCCACAGAGCGTTGACAAGGAAACCGCGGACTAGGATGCTCCACGGAATTTCAATCCCGGATTTAATTGTTTATGTTTGGAAGACTTAAAAACTATTAAAGTTCAAAATATTTTAGTCTGTGGATCATCAAAACCGCGGAGCACCAAAACCGTTAAGAGAGTTCCTAAGAAGACCGATGTAACTTACTTTTTAATTAATTAAAAGTGTTAGTTCGTTGTTGGGACATTGGTCCGCAGAAGAAGAATGGAGTGAACGAGAAATGGTTCGTGGAAGTAGCAGCTGGTTCGCGGAAAAAGCGTTTCGTGAAGGAATAATCACGCACATGAAAAAAAGCTCTGGTTTTGTGAAGAATCCGGTAAAGGACAAATGAAAGGGTCCTCCATATTTATAGGCGTGGTCTGGAACTGGGTGCACCTCTCTACTGTGAACCACCTGAGTTTTAGGACCACTCTACATCAGAATAGCCTCCTCTTCATTCTGATCGGACCCCATTCCGATGGGGGCATTTGTAGGGTCATGAAAAATCCACAAAGGAGAACAATGATCCCCTTTAACTCAAGGGAGATTCTACCCAATTTCTCTTCAAAAGGGATGGGAAGATGTGGAAAAAAATGAAGGATGGTGAAGGAGGAACCGGTCCGTAGACCGTTCTAATGTAATCGACGCACGACCGGTTCTGCGAGGCGTCCCCCCCTCCGCCGACAGTTGTCGTTCACGGAATGGAGGCAGATATCCTTTGCGGGCCTGAAGTAGGGTGGGCACCAACCCGATCCATCATTCCGAACCACCCCAGCCGTGAGCCGTGTCATCCGACCCAAAACCACCTCTGCTGTCATTCACAAAATTGAGTCGAAACCCTCCGCGGCTGCAAAGCACTCCCCTCATTCAGTTCACGGAGAGGAGAATCACTCAATACCCACCGCAAATTACGGATTGACCAAGTCATCCGTAAACTGGGTATTTGGTCACGGGCCTCCGCAAAAGGTGCCACATGACCGCGAATACGTCTATTTCCCCACTCTATAATAGGAGACTGAGGGGGAAATGGGAAAGAGGTGAGATTCGGATTCGGAGAAAGGAGACAGAGAGGATATCCGTCGGATTCGGGTGGAAGTATTTCAAATGAAGGCTTAGGATTTTGAAAGTTCTAGTTCGCGAACTAGAGAAGGTATGAACCTGGGAACGACCTAATAAGGAACTGAAAACGCATAATAATTTGGTGAACTGCGAACTCAAAATAACATAAAACGAGAAGACTGCGAACCATAGCCCCTCCACAGATGTACTCCCTATGGACCAGGGAGTTTATACCTCTTTTCTGATCCGTCGCGCCACATAGCAGCCCCTACACGGGTGAAGCCCCGACCGATGAACCCTCAACCAGCACCAACCTTGGCCGCCGTTGCTCGCATGGAACCCTCAGCGTGCCAACATTATATGTGGACTGTACCCAAATCCAGAACACTCCTAGTTTGCGGGATGCCAATCAATCCATGGACCCTCCTGGTTTACGAATGACCTCTCAATCTGTGGACCCTCCTGGTTCATGGACGGCCTCTCAATCCAGGGACCCTCCTGGTTCGCGGATGACCTCTCAGTCCGCGGACCACCCTGGTTCGCGGACGACCTCTCCAACCGCGTAACACTTCCCTATGTGAAGGGTGCCACCACCCATACCCCTTTTTGGTCCGCCAAATCCTTCGGAGTTCCCGTTCCCCGAGCCACATAATATCCTCCAGATCCGGCCTAATCCTCCGTGAATCCTTCTCTAGCCTACTCATCGGCCCCGAGAAGAGGCCTCCACCAGAGCCACCATATCCGTGTGGCATAACCCTCAAGCGTATCAGAGCTCCGTTTTGAGTTCACATACCCATGGTAAACAGGAGAAAAGTGGTTTCCCTGACCCTTGGGCATATTTTCGAAGCATTCCTGGGTCCACATTACCACATTAATGCGGGGTCTGAGCCCAAGAGCCCCCTTCATGCCTCTACTCTCTAGGATTGGGGATTGCACGCTTCAGTGAGAAGGCACTTCTCTCCTCCCCAGAGAGGGGGAGGCATACCCATCCGAAGGTAGTTGTCCCCATGCACCTCAGTACTTATCCGGTTAATTCCATGAGGAACAAGAGAGGTGATGGGCATAGGAGCACCCCATTTCCCTCTCCCGCTACGCTTTGTCTCCATGGTCCGCCCTCATGCGTAATCCACACTCCACTTCTCACGGACGCACCTTTCATGACGTGATCATATGTTCCCTGCTGCCTCTTGTTTCTCACACCGAGCATGACTCACGTGGGCTTAGAGTAAGCATTGACCATGAAATCCTCTTATGGGCCTCCTCAGAGTTTAAGCCCCAATCCATCACCATGGGCCTCCTCAGATTGTATGCCCCAATCCATCTCCATGGGCCTCCTCAGAGTGTATGTCCCAATCCATCGCCATGGGCCTTTTCAGAGTGTAATCCCCAATCCATTGCCATGGGCCTCCTCAGAGTGTAAGCCCCAATCCATCTCCCTGGGCCTCCTCATAGTGTAAGTCCCAATCCAACGTGAACTACAAGGAATTTGATTCCCTACCATAGGGATACGTAGGAAGCCTCCATAAGGTTCAAGCCCGATCACCAACAGACCCCCGAGTCCACCTTCACGTCAGTTCTCCAATGCTCTCCTTTCGAACTACGTGGAAATTGATCCTTGTCCCCTAGGCAGGGTACATAGGAAGCCTCCATGTGGTTCAAGCCCAACAACTAGTCGATCCGACTATCTTCACATCGGTTCACCGCGCCACTCCTACTGCCGCCTCAATGAGTTCCGACTCCACGGGGTCATTAATCCGACGAGGGATGGTAAACCTCAGGCGTAAATGATTCTGAACCCCATGCGTCCAATTGACCATTACCCACCAGGGTTAAATCCTTGGATAATATGTTTGGGTATAAACTAAATATTCGCAAACATATGAATGCGTCTTAAATCTATGAGAGTCCCGTAACAAAAAATAATTCCCCCCAAAAGGGTTCGATGAGACCGAATTCCCATCCTCTCGACCAATGTGAGTTCTTAAGCATCGGTGGTAAGACCATCCGGCGAATGCCTGCGTTTGGAAAGCAGGTCCACGCATCATTGGATATGGAACCTTTGGGTATTTTGAGACCGAAACCACGAAACAGTGTTACATTCTACCCCCCCTTAAAATGAATTTCTCCCTCGAAATTTGTTACTTCAAAACAAACAGAGGAGGATAACTCACCTTCTTCATATTCTCAAGCTCCCCTGTAGCTTCTTCTAATTGGTGGTTCCTCCATAAAACTTTCACCAAGGGAGTCATCTTGTTCCGTAGAAATTTATCGCTATGATCCAGAATCTCTATCGGCTATTCTTCATAAGAAAGATCATGCTCTAGCGGTACAACTTATGAGCTTAGTACATGTGAAGGATCAGGCATGTACTTTCTCAAGAGAAATACATGGAACACATCATGAAATTGAGAGAGATTCAGTGGAAGCGCCAATCGGTAAGCTACATTCCCAACACGATCTAGTATTTCAAAAGGATCGATATAACTAGGTCTCAACTTTCTCTTCTTTCAAAATCTCATTAATCTCTTCCAAAAAGATATTCGTAAGAACACTTTATCACTCACTTTAATCTCTAGGTCTTTTCTTCCATTGTCAACATAACTTTTTTGTCGACTCCGAGCTGCTCTTATGTGTTGTTGAATAGATCTGACCTTTTCTTCCATCTCATCGACAAGATCAGGTCTTAATAGCATTCTTCCCCCAACGTCATCCCAGAAAGATGGAGTTCAGAATTTCTTTCCATAGAGAGCTTCATAAGGATCCAACTGAATACTGGAGTGAAAGCTATTATTATAAGAAAATTCCACCAAAGGTAGTTGTTGATCCCAACCACTGTTGAAATCCATAGAGAAAGCTCTTAATATGTCTTATAGAGTTTGGATTGTTATCTCAGACTGACCGTTTGTCTGAGGATGATAAGAAGTGTTGAAACTCAAATCTATATCTAGTGTATGGTGAAGACTTCGCCAGAACTTCGAGGTAACCCTTGGATCCCGATCAGATATAATGGAAAGTTGTACTCCATACAATCATACCACTTCCTTCACTTATATCCTGTCAAGATGATCCAGAGAGAAAACTTATCTAATAGAAATGAAGTTTTCCGACTTTGTAAGATGATCAACTATAACCCAGATAACATTATTGACTTTGGATGTTTTAGGAATCCCAGTGAAAAATTCCATGGTGATGTTTTCCCATTTCCATTCTGGTATGGGTAATGTTTGTAACATCCTCTTAGACTTATGTCTCTCTTCATTATCTTTCTGACAAACCAAGCATCATGAGACATAATCAGCAACATCTCTTTTCATGCCATCCCACCAGAAGTACTCTTTCAGGTCCCTATACATCTTCATGCTTCCAGGATGAATAGATAATGATGAACTATGAGCCTCATCCAACATCTCCTTCTTTAATTCTGGGATGGGAGGAACACAAACCCAATTTCTAAACCTTATTATCCCATCACAATCAAGGTTGAATTCAGAAACATTTTTCACCTTCTTTTGTAACTCTACATCTTCTTTCGGTGCCTCTTTAATCCTAACATGAATAGACGGTTGAACATTAATTTGAGAAAGTTAAGATATATATCCTTTAATTAGAATTCTAAGATCCATCCTTTGTAAATCCATAGATATTAGATCTTTTTTTATCCTTATAATAGATAAGATAGCATGGTCTTGTTGACTTAATGCATCTTCCACCTTGTTTTCATTCCCAGGGTGATAATGAATTGAGTAGTCGTAATCCTTAATTAACCAAAACCATCTTCTTTGGCGCATATTCAGATCCTTTTGTGTGAAAAAATTCTTTAAACATTTTTGATCAGTATAAATATCACACCTTTCACCATAAAGGTAATGCCTCCAAATCTTTAATGCAAATATTACCGCAGCTAACTCCAATTCATGATTTGGGTAATTTTACTCATGGATTTTCAATTGTCCGGAGGCATAAGCTATTACCATATCATTTTTCATGAGAACACACCCCAATACATTATTGGATGAATCACTGTAGATCACAATCCTTTCTCCACTACAAGGCAGTGTGAGCACATGTGCACTGGATAACCTTCGTTTTAACTCCTTGAAATTTTCTTCACACTCCTCCATCTAAACGAACTTAACTCCTTTTCGAGTCAACCTAGTGAGTGTACTAGATAACCATGAAAAATCATTCAAAAAATGTTGATAATATCCAGACAAACAAAGAAAACTTCGGATCTCAGTTACTGTTGTTTGTCTCGACCATCTTTTGATAACCCCTATCTTTGTTGGATCCACAGATATCCCTTCTTTTGAAATTATGTGACCCAAAAATGAAACTTTCTGAAGCCAAAATTCACACTTGGTAAATTTGGTATAAATATTATCCTTTCTGAGGGTCTTTAATACAATTCTCATGTGATATTCATGTTCTTCCTTGCTCTTTGAATAGAAAAGAATATCATCTATAAAGACTACCACAAACTGATCAAGATAGACTATAAAGACTCTATTAATTAGATCCATGAAGATAGCAGGGGCATTAGTAAGAACAAATGGCATCACTATAAATTCATAGTGTCCATACCTTAAATGGAAATCCGTCTTTGGTATATTCTCCCTTTTGACCCTCAATTGATGATACCCTAATCGAAGATCAATCTTGTAAAAGTATTGAGCTCCGCATAGTTGGTCAAGTAATTCATCAATGCATGGGAGAGGGTACTTGTTATTGATAGTGATCTTGTTATGTTCTCAATAATCAATGCAGAGTCTCATTGATCCATTTTTCTTCTTAAAAAATAGAATAGGTGCTCCCCAAGGTGACACACTAGGGTGTACGAATCCTTTATCAACATTATCTTGGAGTTTCTTCTTCAATTACTGCAACTCAATTGGGGCCATTCTATAAGGTGTCTTTGAAATAGGTATAACACCCAGAATGAGTTCTTTTGAAAACTCAAATTCCCGATTTGGTGGAAGACATAGAAATTACTCTGGAAAGACATCATCAAACTCCCGTACAATGGGAATATTCTTAATCGTGAGTTTCTCACCAACCATTTGAGATAAATAACCTTAATTTAGGGGAATCAAGACCCATAAGATGGAATAAATTTCCACTGGAAGGTTATGTTCATCCTTACATCAATAGATGGTCATAGATTGATTGGCAATATTAAATGTGATTTCCCTTCTTTAGCAATTGATATGAGGTCCGTATAAATAAAGCCAATCTATGCCAGGAATCACATCAAATTCCAATATAGGGAGGATCACAAGATTTGCAGGAATCACTTTCCCACAAACTCTAATCGGAGAAGAATTGTTAACTTTTTTTTCGACCATTGTGCCATTAGGAGTTGTCATAGCTAACTCAACATCTAATTATTGAGGTAATATGGAGAAACCCATAGAAAATTCTTTAGAAATAAAAAAGTGGGTGGATCCAGAATCAAATAAAAAATTTCTACTTTAGAGTGAATGGTAAGTATACCTTTCAACACTTCGTTATCGTACTCCACAACGCCGATTGTAAATTCATTTGAATTTCCTTTGTCTTTGCCTTAAAAGTGTGTTGATGTCAATCATCATCAACTACCCCTGGATTTTGGCATTTATTGGCATAATTCCCATTCTTCTTACACTTGAAACATTGAAGTGTTGGAGGTGCATTCTGTGTATCCATTTCTTTGTTCGCATCATTAGACATCTTCTTCCCATTATTTATACATTCAATTTCCCAAGGACATTCTTTTCCAAACATAAAAAATTTGCATGTCCCTTTAAGAAAATTCCCTCCATGTTTCTTCCCACAATTTGAGCATAAGGAAAACTTATCCTCTTTTCAGAGTGGTCTTTAGATTTTCCTTTGAATTCCATTTTCCTCTTCTTATCAAACCAATATTATTAATGGGTTACTCTAATATCCATCTCAACCTTGAGATAAATTTGAACAATTTCATCGTAGCTATTGAAGTCCATTATGCCTAACACCCTTCGGAGACTTGGTTTTAAGCCACTAAAGGTTCAATCAATCTTACTCTCAGGTTGGATAATAATTCCGGAAGAGTAAATTGCAAGTCTTGTAAAATTTTCTTCGTAGGTACAAAAAGATTCATCATCATTTTTCTTCAGTTCATGAAACTCCTTCTCCATCTTTGTTCGAAGAATACGAGGGAAGTACTTATTGAAAGTATGTTCTTGAACTCGTCCCATTCCATGGACTCAATTTCATGTCTTTGCCTCGTATTCTTGATATGATTCCACCATTGATCAACATCACCTTCCAAACGATACACTACTAAGATGAATTTTTCATGTTCAGAACATTGTAGAACTGAAAATATATTTTTAGTGGTACTAATCCATTGTTCAACAACTAATGGATCAAAAAACCCGCTGAATGAAGGTGGAAGCTGCCTCATGAAGAATTCAACAGAATGTTGCTCCTTCCTTTTCTCATTTGGAAGTCCTGCATTGTTCATAGCTTGAAAAAGTTGTATGATCATGTCTACAAGATTGTGCATTCCGGATCCCATAATGTTTGGTTTCTCAAGTGGACAATCATTGCATTGTCCATCACATTTAGCATTAACACGGTTCTTTCAGGTTCCAGCCATTGACTAAAACTGAGAATCATAGTGTGAGAAACACTAATTACAATAGGAAAACAACATAATTAGTAAAACAAATCACACTTTAGGTCTTATCATAGGTTATTCATGGCCATTTATAAAATACTAATATTATGTGCTAGGCTTAGACATATCCTTAGGGTTCTTACTAAGGTTTTGACATCCTAGTTTCCAATGGTTGACTATACCTTTCCTCTGATACCAACTATAACGACCCATGCATGACATACACTATTATTACTTCATAATTTAAGTATACATATTACAACATATAACAAAACCATGATAAGACCATATAGGTATAGTGTCTTTAGAAACGGGGAAACATAAACAACTGGTTCATAAAGCATCTACATTATCTCCCATTTATTTCTTCATATCTAGAGTCCCTTTTAACATATCCTACTTAATATCATTCTTCCTGACCTAGGGAAAATAAAACATACAAAAGGGTGAGCTAAAATGTTAATTAAGGGTAAATAAAAGAAATATCAATCATATCATATTCATAATAACATAACATTTTGTAAATCATAACCTGCAAAAGAGATCATAATATCATAACAAGGGATAAATCATAGTAGTGAAATTGAAATCCAAATAATCATAACATAAAACATGAAGCTTTTTTTCATACACACATAATCATAGAAAATCATTTCTTATTAGTCAAGACTCATTTCCAAGACTATCTTAGTGGACAAAGTTCATTTCTGAACCGAGTTCACTCCTCATTCCAGTCATGTATCACTAAACCGGTTTAACTTGTAGTTCCATCCATGTCTATCTCATGAGATAAAAATAATTACCCAATGAATTGGAGGGAGATATAGGTCCCACCCATCTCATAATGATACCATCATTATGTGTGCCACAAGATCATAAATCATACATCATAGCATAACCCATGTAATAAAAATGGGATTCTCAAACATTATGCCATCATACCATAATCCATATAAAATAAAAGGACATTATAAAAATAATTACATCATAACATAATAAAATCAATGTAAAAATAGGGATAGAAACAGAACACTATATTATATTATATGTAAAATAACTTTGATAAAATGCTTGAACTCCATTCTTGAGGAAAATATTCTTTCTACTTCAAAAACATTTTCCCTTTCTTAACATGTCATACAATTTTTAAACTAAAAGAAGTTGATTAAAAATAAAATTGAAAACTTGTAAAGGAAGTTTCATGGAAATAATGTTCTTTGAAATCATAAAATCCATTCATGCCGTAAAAGTTAAAAAGACATTTTTCTCATACTTTGGCAGGAAAAGTCAAAAATTACCTCGTACTAAAAACGACAAAAGATTCCTTTCATATCTTTTTCTAAAAACTCACCAATGAGTAATATTATATTTAAAAAATTTTAGGAGGATGGAAGTAATATTACTTATTGAGGAAACATGGATGTGGATGATAAATACACCCCAGTAAATACCAAAGTATAAACAATCTCAGATAAAAAATGAGATTGTGATATTTTCCCTTACCTTAGGTTTGATAAGCTTTGTATGTGTCTGAACCTACTGTATAATGATTTAAATAAAGTTATTGACTTATTCCAGAATCAAAAAATTGTTATGATATCATATATGGTCATATTATTACCTTATTAATAGTTATATTTCATTTCTAATTGTTATTGGGGTGTTCATTGTTTTATGTTCTTATGCTTGTTTTTTCGAATAAATTCTTATTCCTCTTTTTATGTTATAGATGCCTCTTTTACAGAATGGTATTAGTTTCATATATACCATATTTATTCATTCAATTCATTTATATAATCATGTTTTAATGAAGATAATGCTTAACTAATCACATCACACTATGGAGATGATAAGCTGTATGTATGCACTATAACACCCCAAGCTTCCATGGTACGCTTCTCTTTGAATAATACAGTAGCGTGTGTTGTACGGAACTTCGAGTTCTAACACACACCCCAACCAATAGAACTAGCCATTATGAATACTAATACCTACCTTTTAAAATTTTATAAATTTTATCTTTCAAAATGTACTTCATTTTTTGATTCGGAATATCGAAATTAGCCTTGGGTGAAATTTTGGTATTTTTCTGAAAACATTCAATTTGTGATGAATAGTGAAAAACACTGAGTTATTAGTTAAAACCGAATTTCTATTTAAATAATTATTTATTTTATTTAAATTTATTTTAGGTCAAAATAGATACATAATAGCTATATATTTTCAATGTAATTCTTTGGAGTAAGTTTAGAATAATATTAGATATATAAAATTTTATTGAACTTTTCACCGTCTTTTACCCACGTCCTAGGAGAATTTGGAAATTCACATAAAACTTAATTTTACCACTTCTATGAGTGGAATTTAAAAAATCAGAGAGACACGGTTAATATCAAGGAGTAAAATGTGGTTCAATAAGATAATAATAATTTTTGGTGAATAGTAATTTTTTACTTTTATTTACCATGGTTAAAAGTAAATTGGGTAATTAAGGGTAAAAATGATATTAATATTACCGTAACACATGTACTAATTCTATTGGACAAGTGTATCTCGACCAAAAACAACCTTAGGAAAAAAATATTATCATTTAGGTCCATTTGCATTAGATTAGGACATTTATTATTATTTAATTCAAAGAAGAGTTAAAAGAGTTAAAATCAAAGTTTAAATAAAAAAACATTTTTAATATAGAGTTATACATAATATAAATTAGATTATAAATATTAATTAGAAATATAACAAGATTTAATACATAATGTTATTTTATTTATAATTTTTAGACATTAAATAATTTAATTTATTTATGACACAATGGTGATGCAGTAATTATCTAATTAATGAAATATTAAAATAATTGATATTATAAATATCAAAGTAAATGTAATTTGATACTTTTTATGAATTCCAATAAATTTATAGGTTAATATGAAATATTATAATTGGTTATATAAATTGTTTTCGAAGTAACAATGTTGTAATGAAACTATCATAAACATAATACTCAATAGTGTCAAAATTGACATAAAAGAGTTTTTAAAACAAATATTCTATTATTAATTTATATTATATTCTTAAAAATATAAGGTTCGTCAAAAGGACTTATATAATGATAGGTTTATCATTCATGGGCCACCTGGGGGTCTCTTGGATGTATATAGTAAGTTTATCAACTATATAATATAAAAATACAAAGTGACATGGTAAATGTCAAACTAATTAACTAAGAGTTAAAACTAAACGATATGGTTAATATAATGAACCAAACCTATCTATAATCTATTGGTTGAAAGGATTTTGACCCATCCCCACCTCATATTTTAATAATCCACTTTGGAACCATTACAAACCGAATATGAATTTATTATAAAATAATATTTCTAGCTTTTCGTAAGGTGCCCCTCACTTCTCTTATAAAAGGACACCACTTCTAACCAATTATTCACACCTTAAAAGACTTGTTTTTGGACAAACCCTTCCTAAATATCCTCTCAACTTCCCACACTTTGACATATAGGCCTTATTTTGATTAGAAATCCAACCTCAGGAGCCCTTTTGATCAAATCAAAAGGACGAACCAGAAGAAGAGGTAATGTTTTCACCACCCTCTTTCAAGTTCCTTTTTTCTTCAACTTCTTATTTCTTTGTTATTCCCATTATAAAATAATATCTCCAGTAACTTATATATACTGTGATTTTATTATAAATATGGTACAACCATATTCAGTATTCCATCCATCCTTTGAATGACTTGTCACCATACGTGCGTACGTACGACATACCGTCTCCACGTCGTGGTGTAATTATTATTCAAAACATTATTATTTTTATGGGTATAATAATGATGTGTAATTCATGTAAATAATAAATATAACATGATAATTATTCTGTATATATGATATTATATCCAATTATATATTATTTTAATATCAAAAGAGTCATATTGTCGATCGTGCGTAGATACGGACTACCGTCTCCACGAACGTGATGAGATTCATTCCCCATCGTATCCATTCAAGACTAATTCTCAATTGATAATTAAAAGTAATTTTTAAAAACATTATATAATTCTGGATATGAATAAGATACAACCAATCCATAAAAAACATGATCTCTGTAACAAAACATATAAAAGAAAACGTGTAAGTTAACACCCGAAACGACGATAATATTAAAATATTGTTAACAAAAAATTAATAGAAGATCATATATGATATCATAATTATGTATATGGTTCTTTTATAACTTTATAACCATGTTTTAACTATTATATGGGAGTTTAACATACCATCGACTAAGTAAAAGTACAAGTTAAGGGTTTATTTTACAATCTTTTCATTATCCGAGGTTGTTTATACGTAATTATCTAATGGGACCTCTTTATCATCCACATCCATGTTCCTTAAAAATTCATTTCAAAACCTTCTTACTATTTTACAGAATATGGGTTAAATTCATTTATACCCTTGTTTGAATTTTATAAGAAGTTTATAAAGTAATCTTTCCATCGTTTTCCAGACAAGGTCCTTTTTAACCATTTTGACATAATTAAGGTAAGAATGTTTTTTTAACTTATACGGTGGGTGCGGATATTCTCCACCGTTATAAAATCTTCAAAGATTCCCTTACAAGATTATAAGAAAATTTTCAAAGTAAATGATTTATTTTTTAAGTATATGACATTTAAATGATTTCAAAAAAAGAGATATTTCTCTCAAATAGTTTTGATTTCATCTATGTCAATATCCTTTGATGGATTTTAAGATTATTTGAAGTTGATTCATTATGATACAAAACTTCCATATTGTATTGAGGGTTTTGCGATATGTTTGACTATGGATGTGTTATTTTTATACCATTTATGGTTTTTGGAGAAAGTATAGAAATTTTGTATACTAGTTTTAATATGAATGTTTATGTTATGTTTAAACCTGTTCATATGAGGAATGCATTGGACTTAATAATTGACGGGTGGAGGCCGTTATAGCTCCGCGATGCATTGGTTGGTCTCATGAGACAAACTAGTGTCTTGGAATGAGGCCTTGACAAAATCTAATTTGTAGTCTTGGCACGAGGCCTTGGCTACGTGGGTTTGACATTCTGGCATTATGCATTCCATCATTATGAAATTGGTTATTGATATTGCATGTGATTATTCGACTATTATAATATCCATGTGAATAAGTAAATGGAATTATTTCATTTTATTTCTTCCATATTATGATGATGTTCAAGTTTAAAAGGCTTTTGTTTTAGTTATACATTGCCTTAAATGTTTATTCTTATTTATGAATGTTTCGGCTATATTGTTATCCTTACTGGGCATTTGAGCTCACCCCTTTCTATGTTTTATTTTTCCAAGGATGTGAAGAAGTAATTTATAAATGATCAGCAGGGATAGTATGAGGGGATATGAGTGTGGAATATGGAGACTATGTTGTTGTAGTTTTCATTTTATGATGTAATGTAAACTTTATGAATGTATCTAGTGATTCCAAGGCTACTAAACTAATCGGTTTTTCGAGACTTGATCTTTTCTGATCATTCTAATGTTATGTAATAATGCACTGACTCTGGGTAACTAGGGTCGGGGCGTTACAGTTGGTATCAAAGGAAGCTGAGTATAAACCTTGGAAGCAAGATTTAGATAAACTCTGATTAGAGCACATAGACATAATATGGACATTGAGGATTAGTATTGAAGAACATCCAAGAATTTTGTTATTGTAGATATTTTGTGAGTTTTCCGAGAAATACATCCTTATCTGGATACGAGCAGGTAGAGGCGGCTCTGGAACAGATGTACCTAGGGGTATAACCCGAAGACACCGCTTTGAGCTAGAATCGAACAGGAACTGGTGCACAACAACGGGCCTTACTGCACTATTGGTTATGACACTCCTGGGGGATATGCTTAGGATAATTCTCACTTTCGTTACAAACCATTATGAAGGGTTTTTGAGTATATACTTCCTCAAACAAAATATTTTTATTATTATGGATTATATCCATAAATATTTCAATTTATGTTAAGTGTTTTAAATGTTTGTAATTATGTATTTTTATTCATAAACAGATCTAGTATATTCCATTGTTTAGAAATGGCGCCTAGTGGAAGAAATGGAAATTGTATCAATTCATGCACTCCATGTAGGGATTTCCCTCCTACTTAAGATAATTATAGTGGAGCCGGTGATACAACTGGTGCTGATCAGCTAAGCATCGTACTGGGACAACTCACTCAGGTTATGAATAATAAACTTACCCGTATGGAGCACACTGATCTGCAGTGTGGAGGATCAATGTTAGATCACTTAATGAGGCAACAACCACCAACATTAAATGGGAATTAAAATCCCTTAGTAGCTATGAAATGGATAAATTATTTAGAGAAAATATTACATGCCTTGGGGAGTAGTGAAAGGGAAAAATTTATCATGGCAGTTTACTGCATCACTAGAGATGCTGATCAATGGTGGTCATTGATTCAAAACACGAAGGAAGATGATGAAGTATCAAATATTGAATGGAGAGAGTTCAAAGATCTATTTTTAGAAAAATACTTTCTTCATGACCATCGAGCAGATATGGAAAGGCAATTTCTGAGTCTCAGAAAAAAAAGGGATGAGAATGTCGCAAAGTATGAGGATAAATTTATAAGGTTAGAGAGGTATGTTGCAGATTATATACATAACCCAAGAAGTAAGATTGATCATTTCTTTGATGGGTTAATACCATTTCTCTGTCAAGAATTCGTCTCATAAACCTTCTCGTTGTAAGAAGATATTGTCTCGTGTGCTATCAAGAGAGGAAAGGAATTCTCTAAGTCTTATGACTTTAAGGAAAATCAAGAGAAGAAGAGATCTTCTGACCACTCTGGAAATGAAAATAAAGGGAAGAATATAAAAGTTGATTATCCATCCTGCAGTAAATGTGGGAAGAAACACCCCGGTACTTGCATGAAGGGAATGGGAGTCTATTAAAAGTGTGGTGAAAAAGGCCCCCCAAGCTCATGATTGTAAGGGAAAGAGAGTTGATGTCAATGTGGAATGATATAATTGTAGAGAGATGGGACATTATGGAAATGAATGTCCTAAGCGTCAGGGGAACTTACCTCAGAAAAGGCCAAGGGATCAAGGCCAAGATTATGATATCACTACTACTGAGGTAGAAGCTTCGAAAGACATGATGGCAGGTAATTTAATGTTTTCCTCATGTTTAGAAAATGATTTATTTTATTCTGGATCATCACATTGTTTTATATCTTCCTAGTTTTCTAAGAATATTAGATATTTACAATTTGATCTAACAAGGGAGTTTTCAGTTAATACTCCTAAGGGAAGTATCATTGTAATAATGTTTTGTGAATCAGTCCCCATTAGAGAACATAAATGTTATTTTTATGCTGATCTCATCGTCATACCTATGATTGAATTTGATATAATCTTTTTTATGTATTGGCTTTCAGACCATGATGCAAAAAGTTATTGTAAGAAGAATAAGGTTACTATTTTTGATGATGATGATAAGGAACACCTTATCTTTAGAGCAGAAACATCACCACCTAATTCTTATCTAGATCCACCCCCCAGTAGCTCAACTAAATTAAATTATTGGGGAGGAAGAGAATGAAATGACTATGGGTGAGTAAAGAAATGTTCAAATAGAGGATGTACCTATTGTGAAAGAATATGTTGATGTGTTTCCGGAAGATTTACCTGGACATAATCCAGAATGAGAAGTTGAGTTTTCCATTGATTTATTTCCTGGATCAAGGCCTATATCGAATACCCCTTATAGAATGGCCATTGTGGAATTAGTTTAACTAAAGAAACAACTAGAGGAATTGAGTAATAAGGGATTTATTCACCCTAGTGTTTCTCCATGGGGAACCCCTATTCATTTTGTTAAAAAGAAAGATGGATATATGAGGTTATGTATCGACTACAGGGAGATCAGTTATATAAAAATAAAGAACAAGTATCCCCTACCTTGCATTGATGATTTATTTGACCAACTGCATGGAGCTCAATACTTTTCAAAGATTGACCTTTGATCAGGATATCATGAATTATGTGTGAAGAAGGAAGACATTCCGAAGATAGCATTTCGAACCAGGTACGAGCATTACGAGTTTATAGAAATGCCTTTTGGATTGACTAATGTAGCCTCTGTATTCATGGTTTTAATGAATAGAGTTTTCAAGGAATATCTCAATGAATTTGTGGTGGTATTTATTAATGAAATATTGGTATACTCTAAAAGCTACGAAGATCATGAAAATCACTTGCGCATTATCCTGAAGACTCTGAGAAGATATGAATTATATGGGATGTTTAGCAAGTGTGAATTCTGGATTTAGTATATTTCTTTTCTTGGCCAAATTGTCACTAATGATGGAATATCTGTTAATCCTTCTAAGACCAAGGAAATCCAATAATGTCCTACACCGACGAGTATAACTGAGGTACGCAGTTTTATTGGTTTAGCAGGTTATTATCGACGTTTCATCCAAAATTTTTCCCAGTTGGCTAACCCATTAACAAAGCTCACATGTAAAGGGGTTAAATTTTTTTTTGTACAAAAGAGTGTGAAGAATGTTTTGAAGAACTGAAGAGAAGATTAGTCAATGCTCTTATATTGAATCTACCATCGGGGAATGATGTGTTTGTTATTTATAGTGATGCATCGAAGAAAGGACTTTGTTGTGTCCTTATGCAGAATGATAGGGTTATTGCCTATGCATCACGATAGTTGAAAATTCATGAGAAAAACTATCCTACTCATGATCTCGAGTTAGCAGTTGTGATCTTTGTTTTGAAGATATAGAGACACTACCTCTATGGTGAAAATGTGAGATTTATATTGATCACAAAATTTTGAAGTATATTTTATCACAAAAATAAATCAACATGAGGAAAAGGAGATGCCATGAATTATTCAAGTATTATGATTGCACGATACACTACCACCCGGGGAAGGCAAATAAGGTCGAAGATGCTTTTGAGCAGAAAATATCATGGAGTTTTGAACAATATGAGAATTGAAAGGGATCCAATTTTCATGGATCTAGTGAAGATGGACATGAGAATAACCATGGAAGGTGAAACATCAATTCTTTTTCAAATGGTAGCCAAACCATCTTTACTAGAAGGGATTAAGTGTTCTCAGACCGATGATGAAGAATTTCAAAAGAAGATTAAAGCTGTGAATGATGGGAGATTGAGAGACTTTGTGCATGAAGAAGGAATTTTAAAATTTGGGAAGAGACTTTTTGTTCCCGATATACCTGATCTAAAAAGGGAATTGTTAGATGATTCTCGTAGATCCAATTTCTATATACACCCTGGGAGCACCAAAATGTATAGAGATTTGAACGAAATTTTTTGGCGGGACAACATGAAGAGGGAGATTGCTGATTTTGTGTCAAGATGTATGGTTTTTCAACAAGTGAAAGCTATAAAGAAATAGTCTGGAGGATTCATGCAACCTCTTCCCATTCCAGAGTGGAAATGAGACAATATTACGATAGACTTTTTCATGGGGCTACCAAAGACTCCTAGAACGAACAATGCAATATGGGTTATTGTTGATCGTCTTACCAACTCATCAAAGTTTCTTGGTATAAGAGAAGATCTACCACTGGAACGTCGAGAAAGACTATATATTAATGAATTTGTGAGAGTTCATGGAGTACCCCTATCGATTGTTTCTGATCGTGATCCCCGTTTTACATCAATATTATGGAAAAGTATTTAGAAAGCCCTAGATACTGAACTTTGTTTGATCACTGCCTACCACCCTCAAATATATGGACAATCAGAACAAACTATTCAACCCTTATAAAAAATGTATGGATCCTACTCACTTGACTTTCAGGGTATGTGGGATCAATATTTACCTCTGGTAGAATTTCCATATAACAATAGCTTTCATTCGAGTATTCAGATGGCACCGTATGAAGCGTTATATGGAAAGATATGTCGAACCCCAACCTATTGGGATGATGTTGGAGAAAGAAAACTTGTAGGCCTGGAACTGGTGGTGGAAACGATGGAAAAGGTGAAGGTAATCCAAAACCACATCAAAGCAGCTCAATGTAGGCAGAAGAGATATGCCGATAATCGAAGGAAGGATTTGGAATTTCAGGTAAGAGATCATGTTTTCTTGAATTTATCTCCACGGAAAGGAGTTATACAATTTTGTAAGAAAGGTAAATTGAGTCCCAGGTATATAGGACCTTTCGAAATTATAGAACGAATTGGTGATGTAGCTTACCGTTTGGCAATGCTGCCAAATCTCTCCAAAGTTCACGATGTGTTCTACATATCACTGTTGAGAAAATAAATGCCTGACCCAACGCATGAACTCACCTATGAGGAATTAGAACTGTAACCCGATCTATCTTATTGAGAAGAGCCCGTCAGGATTCTTGATACAAGAGAACTAGTGTGGAGAAACCAGATGACTCGTCTGGTAAAAGTTCTATGGAGAAACCATAAGATGGAAGAGGCGACGTGGGAACTCGAGGAACTTATGATGAAGAATCACCCGAGACTTTTCATGCAGAAGTATTCTAGAAATTTCGAGGATGAAATTATTTAAACGAGGGGAGAATGTAACACCCCAAGCTTCCATGGTACGCTTCCCTTTGAATAATACATTAGAGTTGTAATGCCCCGACCCCATTTACCCAGAGTCGATGCATTATTGTGTAACATTGGCATGATCCCAAAAGATCATGTCTCGAAAGACCGATTAGTTTAGTAGCCTTGGAACACTAGATACATTCATAAGTTTTACATTACATCATAAAGTAAAAAAAACTACAACAACATCTTGTCTTCATATCCCCCCATACTATCCCAACAGGTCATTCATAAAATACTTATTCACATCCTGGAAAAATTAAAACATTAAAAGGGGTGATCTCAGATGATCAGAAAGGATAACAATATAGCAGAAACATACATAAATAAAAATAAACATTTAAGGAAATGTATAACTAAAACAAAAGACTTTTAAACTCAAACTTCGTCATAATACGGAAAAAATAAAATGAAATAATGCCATTTACTTATTCACATGGATATTCTATCAGTCGAATAATAACATGCAATATCAAAAACCACTTTCATAATGATGGAATGCATAATTCCAGACTATCATAACCAAGTAGCCAAGGCCTCGTGCAAAGACTACAAATAAGATTTTGTCAAGGCCTTGTGCTAAGACACTAGTTTGTCTCATGAGAGCTACCGATGCATCGAGGAGCTATAGCGGGCTCCACCCGTCACATACTAAGTCCAATTCATTCCTTATATGAAAAGGTTTTAACATATCATAAACCATAACATAATCGTATCACATAAAATATAAATAAAGGAAACATAACATTTCCACATTTCAATAACAAGATATCAATACAACACATTAATATAATAAAAACTTTTTCAATACCAAAATAAAAGAAAAGTAAAACTTGGTATTTATTATTCATTTGAAAAATGTTATGGCTTTTAGAGGAAGCCGAAACTCAAATAATGGTCACGGTGGTAGAGAAGTTGTTGTCGCCGCATATGTACGACAAAAAAACATTCCCTTTTTTCATTTAGTAAAACTCTTCGTATAAAAAATATTTCTTTTGAGTAAACGTAAAAGTCAAAAGGGTTTATACACCGTATAAAAGAAAGTTGTGTATAGAACAAAATATGCCTCAATGAAAGGAGATTGAGACGAAGTCCCTTACAAAGATATTTTTTTAAATAAAATAGATCTATTATGTGTATTCACTATAAGTACACATAAAGAATGTAAAAATACAAGATAGAATATAATAATATCATGACATAATTTGAAAGTATGAGATTAACCCAAAGAATGGAAATTGGGTTAAGAAGTTCCCTTACCTCATGTCAAACTTGACTCGATCGTTATTTAACCTCCTGAATAATAAACTATTGTTAATTTCTACTTGCTTAAGAACCTTTTTTAAAGTTAATTATTCCTTTTATATCACTTATTACCATGTTATGAACATTATGTAATTATTTAAGTTAATAACGGTCGTTTTGTCGATCCTTGGTACTTGAGTCAAAAATAAACTTCTTATAATTACAAGTTGTTCATGTGGTAAAATATACATTATATCCATAATTATATTCAAGATGTAGATATCATATATATCAAACATATAAAGTATATACATTCATTTATAATATTACAAAACATTTAGAGGTAAGAAATGAAATGCACCGTTCATGGAGATGGTAAGCCGTACGTATGCATGAACACTACTTTCATTTATATTTCATATTTAATGGAATGAAATCATAATGATATAAAGGTATATTATAATTCCAGTATCATATCATATATAATATCAGTTACTCCATCCTTTATACGTCCCACATATGGCATTAACGATTCAAATCGCCTTGAGGGGGCGGTAGTCCGCACTTCCTAAAATGAAATTATCACGTTTACCCATAATGGAGATCATAAAGGTATGACATAAATGAAAAATAAATAATCATAAGGAAAACATAAACATAATATATATCATATATATATATAGTGACATATTAATGTCCACCATGAGATATGTTAAAAGAATATTGAACAATCAGCGTTTCGTGAGGCATTAATTCTCCACCAACAGACACAGTATGGTCTTTAACCATTAGACGTAGGTGTGTCTAAGTTTAAATAAATTATTTCTCATAAAAACATCCTAGTATATTTCAGATACTGGTTTTGTTACAAAATATAGGAATAAAAATAGTTTAGGGGGTTGGAGAAGAAAAATAAAATAAAATAACACAAGTGGAGACATTACATTTAAAATTGGGTAACTCTTTTTGATTTGAGCCAAAGGCTTCCTTGGGAAGACTTATTCCCAAAGTGAGGCTTTTATGAGTAATAGAGGGACGTTGAGAGAGTATTTGGGTAGAGGCTGGCCGAGCCAAATGGCTTTTAAGGTGTGAATAAGGTGGTAGAGATGGGTGCCTTTTATAAGAGGAGAGGAGGGGCACTCTTGGAATGTCAAGAAATATTACATTATAATATAATGAGTTTCAGATTTTAAAGGTCCCATAATTTTATATTTCGCGGGTAAGGTGATAAGGGCTCCAAATATACTCATCCAATATTTTTTTGACAAGTGTATGTTTTATATTTAACATTATATTTTCATTTTATTTAAATCATTAATTAATGTGGTAATCAGTACATCATCATGGTGTCATAAAAAATTTAAATTATTTATTGTATAAAAATTATAAAAAATATATCATGATGTAGTAAATCATTTTAGTTTTCCAATGAATATTTATAGTAGAAATGTTAACTTATATAACTCCATGTAATAATTGTTCTAGTAAAAAAATACATGTTTGTGACAATTTTATATTTACTTTAAATAAAAAGTTATTAATGTCATTTTCTTACCCATGTGGCTCCATGGGGTCCCCAAGTTGACCCATGGATTTTCATGGTCTCACATGACTCATCCAATAAGGGTAGGACAAGTGTAAAGGTAATTTCATATTATTATAACATTATATTTACCTTAAATTACACTAATTACCTTTATTCGCAATTAATAAAACTTAGAAGTTAATATTCACCAAAAATTATTTCCATACCATTGAACCACATTTTACTTAATAATGACAACCATGTATGTCGGATTTTTGAAATTCAATTCACAGAAGTGGTAAAGTATCATTTAAATGAAAAATTAATTTTTAACTACCACTTAGTGGTTTCACTATTCATCAAAAATTGAAGTTTTTCATAAAAATACAAAAAATTAACCCTAAGCTATATTTGATATTCCTAATTCATTAATGATGTCTATTTTAAAAAATTCAAAACATATAAGTTGAATTAATTAATTTAATAATTAATTCCTGCTGTCAAAACAAATAGCATGTTTTTAGGAAACAATATCTATCAAAAGATTGACAATTGTCTATGTCCAATTTCAAAGTGAAATTAATTCTAATGACCACCATTGGATAAAATGGTAAAAAATTATTCTAAATATACTTTAAAATAACTGAAATTCATAATTTATCACTATTAATTATTTCGATTAAAAAAGTTGTTTTTAATTAAAATTTAGTAATTCTCACTATTCATAAAATATAAAAGTTATCTGAAAAGTACCAAAATTTCACCCTAAGCTAATTTCTATATTCCAAAACCAAAAATGAAGTTAATTTTGTCAGATAAAATTTATAAAATTTCAAAAAGTGGGTATTACGATTCATAACGGCTACTTTTATTGGTCGCGGTGTGTTAAAATCTTGAACTTGCGTATAATGCAAGCTATTACATTATTGAAGGAGAAGCATATCATGGATTCTTGGGGTGTTACATTCTCCACTCCTTCAATAAATTGTGTCCTCGCAATTTTAAATTGTTCTTAGAAAATAAAAGGTTGAAATTAGAAAATTCCTTTGTGGAAAAACCACATCAGAAATATGGTTAATAAAATTTAGCCTTAATAAGAGGGAAATGAAAAAAGTCACCACCAAATTATGATCTCGACTAGGATAACATTGGTGGAAATTAGAGACGCATAATTAGAGGAAAAACATAAATATTTGTAGGGAGTGGTTGAAGTCATCAATCACAAACAAATGTAAAATTGAGGGCCTCAAAGCCTTCAATCTATGTTGATTTAAAATATCATCAGTTCAACAAAACAAAAGGTATTAGGATAACACATTTTTTTTAATATCCCTTTAGTAAAGTTTGAAAATTAATTTATTCATAGAATAAGAGATAGGTATATATATATATATACTTGACAAGTAGATTTTTAACCTTGAAATAATTTCTACTACAAACTCATCTTTCACTCAAAAAGATAATAGAACTCAAAAATATTATATTTATCCTAATCGTACAAGGTTCCAAATATTAAAACATACCATTTAGATTAGGAAAACTATTTTGTAATAACCAGGGACTTCTTTTAGGCTAGTGGTAGGTAATAAATCCCTGTCGCACTATGGTAGTGGGTTCGATTCCTATAGCTTTGTCCGACACGACGGGTTATCCCCCAACCTGCAGGTTGTCCTTTTCCAAAAATTATTGTATTATAATATTTCAAAAATAATATTCAGAAATGTTTCAACCTTAAACAATACTATCCAAAGTCAAACAAAATCCATTCCAACCTTTATAGTTATTAAAAATACCTATGTCTAGACTTTCTCTAAAAGGTCTCTAAATTCCAAAATCAATTCATCAGATTCCCCAAACAAAGTAAAGTTTCTCTTATTGTATCATTCTAAAAATATAATTACCTTCATAATATTAAAACCTCAATGAAAACAACAAGTACTGCAGTACAATCCTTATATATATCACATTATTCTTATAACCAGAATATAATCCATGAGTCCAAAAGCACCAATATATTAATTATTCCACTTCAAATGTAGTAATAACATAAGATTGGCCTTGATCCCTTGGCCTTTTCTGAGGTAAGTTTCCTTGGCACATAGGGAATTCATTTACATAATACCCCATTTATCTTCAATTGTATCATTCATCATTGATAGACTCTTTCTTTCCCTTGCAATCACGAGCCTGGTGGATTTTTTCTCCACATTATAACAAACTCCCATTCCTTTTAGGCAAGTACCAGGGTGATTCTTCCCACAATTATCGCATAATGGAAAATCTTTATTTCCCTTTTTCCCTTTATCTGTCTCTTGTTCCATCGTTCTCTTCTTCTCTTTCTTTACTTTATTGTCATAAGATTTAGAGAATTCCTTTGCTGTCTTGATAGCACATGAGACAATATCTTCGTACGATGAGAAAGTTGGTGAGACTAAGGCTTGACGGAGAAACGATTTTAACCAATCAAAGAAATGATCAATATTACTTCTTGGGTTACGCATATAATCTGTAGAATACCTCGCTAACCTTGTAAGGTTGGCCTCCTACTTTGCGACATTCTCATCCACCTTTTGTGTCAGACTCAGAAATTTTATTTCCATATCTACTTGATGGTCATGAGGAAAGTATTTTTCTAAGAAAAGCTCTTTGAACTACCTTCATTTCATATTTGATATTTCATCATCTTCCATTGTGTTTTGAATCAATGACCACCATTGATCAGCATCTCCAGTGAGGTGGTAAACTACCATGATAACCTTTTCCCTTTCACTACTCCCCAAGGCATGGAATATTTTCTCTAAGGAATTTATCCACTGCTCAACTACTAAGGGATTTTCACTCTCATTGAATGTTGGTGGTTGCTTCCTCATAAAGCAATATAACATTGATCCTCCATGTTGTGGATCAGGGTGCTCCATATGGGTAAGGTTATTATTCATAACCTGAGTGAGTTATCCCAATATGGTGATTAGGTGATCAGCACCAGTTACATCACTAGCTCCAATATAATTATCTTGAGCAGGAGGGAAATCCCTACATGGAGTGCGTGCATTGATATGGTTTCCATTTTTTCCACTAGGCGCCATTTCTAATCTATGGCATAAACTAGATCAGTTTGTTAATCAAAATAAATAATTCAATACTTGTAAAACACTTAACATAAATTGAACAGTTTATGGATATAATCCATAATCATAAAAATGATTTCTTTGAGGAAATATATACTCATGAACCCTTCATAATGGTTTTTAAAGAAAATGGGAATTATCCTAAGAATATCCCCCGGGAGTGTCGTAACCAAGAGTGTAGCAAGGCCCGGTGTCATGCACCAGTTCCCGTTCGAGTCTAGCTAAAAGCGCTGTTTTTGGGTATTACCCCTTGGTACATCTGTGCCAGAGCCGCCTCTACCAGCTCGTATCCGGAGAGGGATGTATTTCTCAGAAAACTCACAAAAATCTCAATAATTCCAAAATTCTAGGAAGTTATTCTATACTAATCCTCAAAGTCTATCTTAGGGATATGTGCTCTAATGAGAGTTTATCTAAATCTAGTGTCCAAGGTTAGTACTAAACTACCTCTGATACCAACGGTAACGCCTCGACCCCAGTTACCCAGAGTCGGTGCATTACTGGGTAACATTGGCATGATCACAAAAGATCAAGTCTCTAATGACCGATTAGTATAGTAGCCTTGGAACATTAGATACATTCGTAAGTTTTACATTACATCATAAAGTAAAACAAAACTACAACAACATCTTGTCTTCATATCACCCCATACTATCCCTATAGGTCATTCATAAAATACTTCTTCACATCCTAGAAAAATTAAAACATTAAAAGGGGCGATCTCAGATGCTCAGTAAGGATAACAATATAGAGGAATCTTTCATAAATAAACATATACATTTAAGGCAATGTATAACTAAAAAAAAGCCTTTTAAACTTTAACATCAGCATAATATGGAAAAAATAAAATGAAATAATGCCATTTACTCATTCACATGGATATTCTACCAGTCGAATAATCACAAGCAATATCAATAACCACTTTCATAATGATGGAATGCATAATGCCAGACTATCATAACCACGTAGCCAAGGCCTCATGCCAAGACTAAAAATAAGATTTTGTTAGGGCCTTGTGCCAAGACACTAGTTTGTCTCATGAGACCTACCAATTCATCGAGGAGTTGTAGCAGGCTCCACCCGTCATATACTAAGTCCAATGCATTCCTTATATGAAAAGGTTTAAACATATCATAAACCATAACATAATCATATCACATAAAACATGAATAAAGGAAAAATAACATTTCCACATTTAAATCACATGGTATCAATACAACACAATGATATAATTAAACCATTTTCAATACCAAAATAAAAGAAAAGTAAAACATGGTATTTATTTTTCATTTAAAAAAAGTTATGGCTTGTAGAGGAAGCCGAAACTCAAATAATGGTCACAATGGTGGAGAAGTCATTGTCGCTGCATATGTATGACAAAAAAACATCCCCTTTTGTCATTTAGTAAAACTCTTCGTATAAAAAGGATTCCTTTTGAATAAACGAAAATGTCAAAGGGGTTTATACACAGTATAAAAGAAAGTTGTGTATACAAAAAAATATGCCTCAATGAAAGGAGATTGAGATTAAGTCCCTTACAAAGATCCTTTTTTAAATAAAATAGATCTATTATGTGTATTAACTATAAGTACACATAAATAAAGTACAAATACAATATAGGACATAATAATATCATGACATAATTTTAAAGTAGGAGATTAACCGAAAAAATGGAAATTGGGTTAAGAAGTTCCCTTACCTCTTGTCCGACTTGACTCGATCATTCTTTAACCTCCTGAATAATAAACTAGAGTTAATTTCTACTTTATTAAGATCATTTTTCATGTTCATTATTCCTTTTATATCACTTATTACCATGTAATGAACAGTGGTAATTATTTAAGTTAATAACGGTCATTTTTCGATCTTTGGTACTTGAGTCAAAAATAAACTTTTTATAATTACAAGTTGTTCATGTGGTAAAATATCAATTATATCCAGAATTATATTCATGATATAGATATCATATATACCATACATATCCAGTTTATACATTCATTTATAATATTACATAACATTTAGAGGTAATAAATGAAATTCACTGTTCATGGAGATGTTAAGTCGTACGTACACATGATCATTACTTTCATTTCTATTTCGTATTTAATGGAATGAAATTATAATGATATAAAGGAATATTATAATTCAAGTATAATATCATATATAATATAATTTACTCCATCCTTTATACGTCCCACATATGACATTAACGATTAAAATCACTTTGAGGGGGCGACAGTCCGCACTTCCTAAAATGAAATTATCGCGTTCACCCATAATGGAAATCATAAAGGTATGCCATAAATGAAAAATATAGAAGCATAAGGAAAACATAAACATAATATATATCATATATAAATATAGTGACATCTTAATGGCCACCATTAGATGTGTTAAAAGAATATTGAACAATCATTGTTTCGTGAGGCAATAATTCACCACCCACAGAAACAATATGTTCTTTAACCAGTAGAGGAAGGTGTGTGTAAGTTTAAATCAAATCCTTCTCATAAAAACATCCTATTATATTGATGATACTTGTGTTGTTACGAAATATAGTAATAAAATTATTTTAGTGGGGTGGAGAAGAAAAATAAAACAAGATAACAGAAGTGAAGTCATTACCTTTAAAATCGGGTAACTCTTTTTGATTTGAGCCAAAGGCTTCCTTGGGAAGACTTATGCCCAAAGTGAGGCTTATAGAAGTAAGAGAGAGAAGTTGGTAGATTATTTGGGCAGAGTTTTGCAAAGCTAAATGCCTTTGATGGTGTGAATAAGGTGGTAGAGGTGGGTGCCTTTTATAAGAGGAGAGGAGGGGCACTCTTGGAATGTCAAGAAAGTTTACTTTATTATATAATGAGTTTCGGATTTTAAAGGTCCCATAATTATATATTTCGAGCGTAAGGTGACAAGGGTTAGAAATCTACTCATCCAATAGGTTTTTTACAAGTTTATGTCTTAGAGTTTACATTATCTTTTCATTTTATTTAAATCGTTAATTAATGAGGTAATCACTACATCATCATGGTGTCATTAAAACTTTAAATTATTTAATGTCTAAAAATTATAAAAAAATTACCATGATGTAGGAAATCCTTTTATATTTCAAATGAGTATTTATAGTCTAAAATTGATCTTATATAACCCGATGTAATAATTGATTCAGTAAAACAACACATGTTTGTGACAATTTTATTTTTACTTTAAATAAAAAGTTATTAATGTCATTTTCTTACCCAAGTGGCTCCATGGGGTACCCAAGTTGACCCATGGATTATCTTGGTCGGCCATGACTCATCCAATAAGTTTAGGACAAGTTTATAGGCAATTTCGTATTATTATAACTTTATATTTACCTTAAATTACACTAATTACCTTTAATAGCGATTAATAAAACTTAAAAGTTACTATTCACCAAAAATTATTTTCAACCCATTGGACCACATATTACTTAAAAATTAAAACCATGTATGTAGGATTTTTGAAATTCAATTCACAGAAGTGATAAAGTTTCATTTAAACAAAAAATTATTTTTTTAACTACCACTTAGTGGTTTCACTATTCAGGAAAATTGAAGTTTTTCAGAAAAATACCAAAAATTAACCCTAAGCTATATTTGATATTCCTAATTCAAAAATGATGTCTATTTTACACAATTAAAAACATATAAGTTGAATTAATTAATTTAATAATTAATTTCCGCTGTTAAAACAAATAGCCTGTTTTTATGAAACAATATCTATCAAAAGATTGATAATTGTTTCTGTCCAATTTCAAAGTGAAATTAATTATAATGACCACCATTGGATAAAATGGTAAAAATGTATTATAAATATACTTTAAAACCACTAAAATTTATAATTTATCACTCTTAATTATTTCGATTAATTTTTTTTTTGATTAAAATTTCATAATTTTCACTACTCATCAAAATATAAATGTTATCCAAAAAGTACCAAAATTTCTCCCTAAGCTAATTTTGATATTCTGAATCCAAAAATGAAGTCTATTTTTAAAGATAAAATTTATAAAATTTCAAAAAATGGGTATTACTTTTCATAACAGCTACTTTGATTGGTCTCTGTGTGTTAGAATCTCGAACTTGCATATAATGCACGCTATTGCATTATTGAAGGAGAAGCGTATCGTGGAAGCTTAGAGTGTTACAAGAATATGTTGTACGCAACCTCGAGTTCTAACACACACCACAACCAATCAAACTAGCCGTTATGAATAGTAATAACCAATTTTTGAAATTTTATAAATTTTATCTTTTAAAATGGACTTCATTTTTGGATTCGGAATATCGAAATTAGCCTAGGGTGAAATTTTGGTATTTTTCTGAAAACATTCAATTTTTGATGAATAGTGAAAAACACTATTTTATTAGTTAAAACCGACTTTTTTATTTAAATAATTATGTATTTTATTGAAATTTATTTTCGGTCAAAATAGATACATAATACCTATATAAGTTCAATTTAATTCATTAGAGTTAGTTTTGAATAATTTTAGATATATTAAAATTTTATTGAACTTTTCACTGTCATTTACCCATCTCCTAGGAGAATTTTGAAATTCAAATAAAACATAATTTTACTGCTTCTGTGAGTGTAATTTCAAAAATTCGAGAGACACTGTTAATATCAATGAGTAAAATGTGGTTTAATAAGATAAAACTAATTTTTTGTGAATAGTAACTTTTTACTTTTATTTACCACAGTTAAAAGTAAATAGGGTAATTAAGGCTAAAAATGATATTAATATTACCCTAACACATGTCCTAATTAAATTTAACAAGTGTATATAGACCAAAAACAACCTTAGGAATAAAATATTATCATTTAGGACCACCTGGATTAGATTAGAAGATTTATTATTATTTAATTCAAAGAAGAGTTAAAAGAGTTAAAATCAAAGTTTAATTACTAAAACATTTTTAATATAGAGTTATATATAAAATAAATTAGATAATAAATATTCATTAGAAAGATAAAAATATTTCCTACATAATGGTATTTTATATATAATTTTTAGACATTAAATAATTTAATTAATTTATGATAAAATGGTGATGTAGTTATTATCTAATTAATGAAATATTAAAATAATTGATATTATAAATATCAACATAAATGTAATTTGAGACTTTTTATGAATTACACTAAATTTATAGGTTTATATGACATATGAGTATTGGTTATATAATTTTTTTTCGAAGTAAAAATGCGGTTATGAAATTATCAAAAACAAAATACTCAATAGTGTCAAAATTGACTTAAAAGAGTTTTAAAAACAAATATTATATTATTAATTGATATTATATTCCTAAAAATATATGGTTCGACCAAATGACTTATATAATGATATTTTTATCATTAATGGACCGATTTGGGAGTCTCTTGGATGTATATTTTATGTTTATTAACTATATAATATAAAAATACAAAGTGGCATGGTAAATGTCAAACTAATTAACTAAGAGTTAAAACTGAAAGATATGGTTAATATAATGACCCAAACCTGTCTAAAATATATTGGTTGAAAGGATTTAGACCCATACCAACATTATACTTTGAATAATTCACTTTGGAGCCATTACAAACTGAATATTCATTTATTATAAAATAATATTTCTAGCTTTTCCTATGGTTCCCCTCAATCCTCTTATAAAAGGACACCACTTCTAACCAATTATTTACACCTTAAAAGCCTTTTGGTTCAGTAAAACCCTTCCCAAATATATTTTTAGCTTCCCTCACTTCAATATAGAGGCCATAGTTTGATCAGAAAGCCATCCTAAGAAGCTTTTTGATCAAATCAAAAGGAAGAACCCGAAGAAGAGGTAATGTTTTCACCACCCTCTTTCAAGTTCCTTTCGTCTTCAACTTCTTCATTCATTGTTATTCTCATTATAAAATAATAAATCCAGTATATTCTATATACTGTGATGTTATTATAAATATGGTTTAACCATATTCAGTATTCTATCCATCCTTCGAATGACATGTCACCATACGTGCGTACGTACGGCTTACCGTCTCTAGGCCGTGGTGTAATTTTTATTCAAAACATTATTATTTGGATGGATATAATAATGATGTTTAATTAATGTAAATAATAAATATAACATGATAATTATTTTTTATATATGATATAATATCCAATTATATATTATTTTAATATCAAAAGAATGATATTGTCGCTCGTGCGTACGTACGGACTACCGTCTCCACGAACGCGATGAGATTCATTCCCCGTCGTATCCATTCAAGACTAATTCTCATTTGATGATTAAAAGTAATGTTTAAGAACATTATATCATTCTGGATATTAATAAGATACAACCTATCCATTAAAAAACACGACTTGTGTAACAAAACATATAAAAGAAAACATGTAAGTTAACACCCGAAACGACGACAATACTACAATACTATTAACAATGCATTAATAGAAGATCATATATGATATCATAATTATGTATATGGTTCTTTTATAACATAATAACAATTTTTTAACTATTATACAGGAGGTTAACACACCATAGACTAAGGAAAAGTACAACGTAAGGGTTTATTTCAAAATCTCTTCATTATCTGAGGTTGTTTATACGTAATTATATACTGGGATATCGTTATAATCCACATCCATGTTTCTTAAAAATGTATTTCAAAACATTCTTACTATTTTACAGAATATGGGTTAAATTCATTTATACCCTTTTTTGACTTTGATAAGATGTCTACAAAGGAATATTTACATCGTTTTCCAAACAAGGTCCATTTTAACCTTTTTAACAGAATTAAGGTAAGAACGTTTTTTTAACTTATACGATGGGTGCGGATATTTTCCGCCATTATAAAATCGTCGAAGCTTCCCTTACAAGCTTATAAGAATATTTTCAATGTAAATTCATTCTATTATAATTATGTGACTTTTAAATTATTTCAAAAGAGAGATATTTCTCTCAAATAGTTTTGATTTCAACAATGTCAACATCCTTTGATAGATTTTAAGCTTATTTGAAGTTGATTTATTTTGATAGAAAACTTCTATATTTTATTGAAGGATTTGTGATATGTTTGAATATGGATGCGTTATTTTTATACCATTCATTGTTTATGGAGAAAGTATTCATATTTCATATGCTAGTTTCAATATGAATTTTTATGTTATGTTTAAAAATGTTCATATGAGTAAATGGAATATCCATTTGAATAAGTAAATGGAATTATGATAGTATGGCATTATGCATTCCATCATTATGAACGTGGTTATTGATATTGCATGTGATTATTCGACTAGTAGAATATCCATTTGAATAAGTAAATGGAATTATTTCATTTTACTTATGCCATATTATGACGAAGTTCATGTTTAAAAGGATTATGTTTTAGATATACATTGCCTTAAATGTTTATGCTTATTTATGAATGTTTCGGGTATATTGTTATCCTTACTGGGAATTTGAGCTCACCCCTTTCTATGTTCTATTTTTTCCAGGATGTGAAGAAGTATTTTATGAATGACTTGCAGGGATAGTATGAGGGGATATGAGTGTGGCCTAAGGAGACTATGTTGTTGTAGTATTCATGTTATGATGTAATGTAAACTTTATGAATGTATCTACTAACTCCAAGGATACTAAAATAAATCTATCTTTCGAGACATGATCTTTTGTGATCATTCCAATGTTATGTGATAATGCACCGATTCAAGGTAACTGGGGTTGGGGCGTACATGCACGAGAAATGATATCATTCCCATAATTATAGAATGGTATGGGATGGAATGATGGAATGTCTCAGAATTGATATCATGTTATAATAATCATATATAGTTATTCTTTACATCATTATACCCATCCATGTAAGGCTGTGGTGGAAAATATATTACACCACAGCATGGAGACGATATTCCGTACGTACGCACGCGCGGTGATTTCATTTTCCGTTGAAAGGATAGAGGTGAAATAGGGTTGTTTCATATTTATAATAACATATTAGTATATGAGAGATACTGATGTTATTAATTTATCATCAAACAAAAAAATAATAAGAAGTAGAAAAATAAATAAAATGGAAAGACTCTGTAAAGGATATTACCTCTTCTTTGACGCGCCTCTTCTTAACCTCCTCTGAGGTCACTAATTTTGGTCTTTAAAGAAGACCAGGAACTCTAGCATGTTTTTAGGGAATTGGAGAAGAAAATATGACAGGGGTTGGCCTAGCATGAAGGCTCAATGTGGTGTGAGGAGGAGAGGGAGGAGGTGCCCATTTATAAGGGAGGAGAGGGGCACCTTTGGAATTATAAGAAATATTAATTTATAATAAATTCCATACCCACTTAAAAACCTCAAAAATGAATCAAACCCAAATATAAGAAGATATAGGGTTTTAATCTAATAAACCAATTAAATTTAGACAAGTTGAAAAATTATTTTAAACATTATCAACTTGATTTATCCTTATATAATCTATTTAATTTTATTTGGGGTAATAATATTCTAAATTTTAAATCATTATAAATAATTACTTATATGTTGTGAATTGTCCATAATTGTATAATTTATTACATTTTTTACTATATAAATTTTAATTAATAGTTTTTAAATATTTTTGTGATTTTTAAACAATTTAATAATATGTAATTTTTATAAAATAACAATAATGTCAATTTTGACACTATTCATTTATTTGAATTTAAATAAAATATAAACATAAGATATTTTCGAACTAAAAAATTTAATAGATTTATAACATGTCATATTTATCTATAAAATTAGTGTATCACATTAAATAGTTCATATAATATTTATTTTAATACTTTTACAATCATTTATTTGGTAATTCAATCAATAAAATAAATTCAACATCACTATTGTGTAGTAATTAAAGATAATTATTTAATCCCAAAAAATTATAAATAAATTTACATGATGTAGATAAATTTATTAGATTTCTGGAGACTATTCATGTTCTAAGTTTCACTAAGTTTATTACTAAATTAAAATTATTAAACTTATAATATTTAAGAGAGTGACATGTTGTCACTTTCTTTGGTTTTAATAATAATTAAATTATTTTAATCATCAAAAGTCCACAAAATGATTTTATTCCGGCCCTTAGGTGATAAGGGTAGTCTTTTAGTCATCCAATAGAATTTTGGAAGGTGTTAGGGAAATTTTATAATCTTAGTTTTACCCTTAACTATCCAATTTAACTTTCATGGTAGTAAATAAAAATTACCATAGTTACTATTCATAATATCATAAAAAATAAAAGTAACTTATTAACATAATTTGGATCCACTTAATCCAAATATGGAATCCATTTTTCAACATTCAAAACACATAAATTGCGGTAATTAAATTAAAAATTAATCCCATTGTTAAGAAAACAGGGTTTAAACGTTAAATCATTGCCAAAGATTGAAATGGTTTTACCTATGAGTTCAATGTAAAATTTATGGTAATGACATAAATTATATTAAATAATAAAAATATATTCTATTTAGATTTTAAATCCATTAAATATTATAATTAAACCATATCAATTATTGCGATGAAAAAAGTTGTTTTTAATTAAAATATAGCGTGTTTTTACTATTCATTAAAATATGAATGTTATCAGAATAATATGAAAAATTAATCCAAAGTAAATTTTTATATCCTGATTCCAAAAAAGATTTTTATTTTGTAAAATTGAACTGATAAACATGTCAAAAACTATATTTAATGTTGGTTCTCCATCAAAAGGCAGCAAAACTGTATTTTTCTGAAAAATACTTATTTTACCTGAAAAAATTATTTTGTTCACATACCATGTTTTAGAAAATGTGTAAGATGAATAATAATGTTATAAAATTAAAACTTTAGTTAATACTATTCATAACTTATAGTTCATAATAATATTATAACAATATATCATTGTTTAGATAAACTCGATATTGCGCACAACACACACTATCGAGGAAGGTTTCTCTTGCGTATAACGCAATCCAAGCTAGTGTTGTGTATAGTAAAAGATTCCTTTGATGTTCTGTATAAAATAAGACATAAAAAAATATATTTCTCATAAAATATCAGGGTGTTACACTATATTTCTAAAAATTTGGTAAATATAACCAGATACATGCCTCACGATAATCATGAAATTTTCTTCATAAGTTCTAATAGAATCATCCACAATTTGTTTTTACTCTTTGTATTCTTATTCCATCCGTGTCTGAAGAGATATTGGAATGTACTTGATAAGGAATTATTTGTTGAAATCCTCCTTTCCCAAAGTGTTTACTTATTCATTCTCTATTGTCTTCTTAATGAGGGTAAATCATTCATCAACCTCTCCTTCCAAGTGATAGATAGTCAAGGAAACCTTTTCATCCTTTGAGTAGTGCATAATGAAAAATATATTTTCCCTTGTATTCATCCACTAATCAATAACATATGGATTAGAAGATCCACACAAGGAGGGTGGATGTTATCACATTAATGAAATAATATTAAACTTCTAATTCCTTTGTGTGTTTGAGAGGTCATCCTGGTTTTTTCATTTTTTATAGCTTGTTACAATTGTTTAGGGATTTCAATGAGGTTTTTTACGTTCAATTACATCCAACGTGGTAGTGCATTGTGATACTCAATTAATTTCCTATCATACCCAATGTTCACTTGGTTTCTCCAATCTCAATCCATTTTATACTTTAATAAAATTAACATATTATAATAGTCAATCTAGAAATAAAACAATTATCATATAATGAATGAATTATAAATAACATGTTTTTCTTAACACATAAATTTTATGGATGTAATACAAGTTAGTCATTATTTAATTCCTATTTGTATACCTAAAGATAACATAATAATGTTCTAAAAT